>JZKD02S2247592.1:0-36939 GCA_000966675.3 Picea glauca
GTGTATTGTGTATGTGTGTGATTGTTCATTTCTTATTGCTCATTATTGGATAATAATTCTACATTGATATAACACTTGGATTATTTGGAGAAAAAAGATTATAATTACGCTATTACTGATTTAACCCCCCCTCTTAGTAATCCAACACGACAAATATTCTTGTTTTCCACAATTACTTGTATTTGAAAAGCTAATTGATGAGGGAGTCTTGGAATGTGATCTTCCAAGTCATATATTATCAAATTCATATCGGTAGGATCGATTCCACTAATAGCCTTTAACAGTGCCTTTCATTGATTTGGACAACTTTGAAGGACTTCGAGAGCCGACATTGCATAAGGTGCATGTGCAAGATCTTCTACAATACCGTAGTTTTTAGCGGCACGTACATGTGGGTTAAATGACGACTTACGAACAATGCCCTTAGGAGGTGGACGAATAACTGTATCTAGACTAGGTTGTTCAATATGAAGAGGACCATTGGGAGGTGAAGTCAATGGAGGAGGTTGAGCCAATGGATGATATGAATCATCAACCTTCTCTTTAAAAGGAGAATAATATTTGGTTCGAGTAGTGACTGCAACTTCGTTTTTCTTGGAGTCATCGGTACACATAAGTACATATGAGGTGGTAGAGGGAGAGGGTTGGTCATGAATAACCAATTGGGCTTGTTGTTGAGAAGGAAAAGGTTGTGATAAAATGACAGGTTTAGGAGGCGTCCCGGTTCCTTGCAGGAACTTAGGAACCTTTGCACGTCTCAAACAATCTTTCGTATAATGGTCCTCACCACAGATAAGACAAGGATAACGAGGTTTTCACTTTTCTTTATCATCAACAGGTTGAGTCTTGGGTTTATCTGGTTGTTGATTATTAGTTTTATATTCTTTATTCTTACCGTATTGACCTCAGAGGTTTTACCGAGAGAGGGAGAATGAGGAGTAACATTTTGTACATTAGCAGTAGTAGATCTGGGATTGGAATGATTGGTTTGTTTAGACCGAGTCTTAGCATGAAAAGTTCCAATCACACCATCGGCATCATGAGAAGCTACTGGAGGCGTTGGGGTTGGATTTGTAGACGGGTGATGAGAATCAAGGATCAAGTCATATAACGTGCCCATTTGAGAATAAACGAGATCCAAGTATTGAGAACGATTAATTGTCTGCTCTTCAGTGATGACACCTCTCATGGAAACATCATGGGATATAGGACCAATGAGTGATTTGGTAAAACACTCAGCCAATAATTGATGAGGAAGGGGAACTTTAATTAATCGTTGCATCCTCCTCCACTCGTGAATATGATCTGAAATGTGAGTAGAAGAGGATTGTTTAAATGAACTTAAAATTTTGGTTCCTGTCTCATATTGTATCGGTAATTGGTAGTGCGTCAAGAAATCCATAGCTAAGGTGTTGAAATCATTGAATAATCCTCATGGAAATTCGATGTACCATTTGGCAGTCGAACCTGTAAGAGTGCATTCGAAAAGACGTAATCATATGGAGTCATCCATCAAGGAATTGGATGAACACCAAATATGAAATGTCACGACGTGATTGTTTGGGTCTTCTCTAGATCGACCGTCAAACTTAGGAATGTCTGATGGTAATTTGGTAGGTATAACTAGCCAATAAGGAGAATGCAAGATGGGATCATTCAAAATCCTAGATAAATCTGGTAAATCCAAAGTAGTTAGAAAAGACAATTGTCTGTTTACTTGAGGAAAATGATAATTTTGAGGAGGCAATCTCGTAGGTATACCAGTAGGACCATAAGCAATTTGTAAGTAGTTAGAGGGTCCTGTCGAATTCGGTGGTGGAGGGTTTTGAGTCAAGTAGCCAACATTTTTTGGTTGATTTGGTATTCCACCTTGGAAATGAACATTAGATTGAAAATCTTGACCCCATGTAGGAATTAAAGAACCTGGATAATGTTTCTTGGGATTAGATTGTAAAAAAGAATTCAATTGAGGATTCCCCCCCCCAAGTAGTTGTTGATTGCCTTGGAAAGGAAAATTACAAGGTTGAGTTTGTAATCTAGGTGTATACTACCCGTAAACTGGATTATGACCCCCAACTTGGGGTTTCCCCCCAACTTGAGGTTGACCTCCAACAGGAAGTTGAAAACCAAAAGTAATAGAATGAATTGTGCCTCCAAGTTGATTGGAGCTACTTGGGCCAGGACAATTAGATCCTCCAGGTGGTGGGGGAAAGCTAGGTCCTCCGGATAGAACCTCAGTAGGCGTGGGAACAAAACCGCTAGCAACGTTATACCCAGGTGGAACAAAAGATTAGGTCCTCCAGATGGATCTTGGGTAGAATTAGAAATATAAATATTAAGAGCGTTATACCCTGGTGGAAGTGATGGATTTGATATAAGTGGAAGTGGTGTTCCAATAGGAGCTTGAGTTGTTACCGTACTTCCGACAGAAATAGGTGTAACTTGTGGAACTGTGGTAGAGCTAGTGAGATGGAGAGGAATTATTGTATGAGTACCAACCAACAATGGGGCTGAAACCGTAACAACATTACTTGTCGTTCCAATAAAATGATCCAAAGGTACTATATAAGAAGTAGAAGTAACAAGTATGTGTGATGACGTGGGTTGGTTTGGACTCATTCCTTGTTTATTAAAAATATCGTGTCTCGAGGAAGTCCTCCAAAAAGAACGACGGGGACTGGAATAGGATTAAAAATTCTATAAGTATGAACCATAGTTATAAATGATTCACTATTAAATGGTGTATCATCTACACCAGACTCTACAAAAGGTCCAGAAGGTATTCTAGTATAGTAATCAACAACGTCTCCTAAAGAGTTTATTCGGAGAAAAATTGGATCTTGTATAACATTCAATAATGGATTTACAGGGAGTGATGATTCAACCAATGCCAAATGGAGTAGAATTCTTGATCTCAGAGGATGTGTTGTTATTGACTGATCCTTCAGAAGAAGGACCCTCTGGTGAATTAGGAAGCAAGGAGGTGTATTCTTCCAGTTCTTCTGGAGGTAACCCCTGCATCCTACATGAATGACGAGGGCCGATGTTGGATGCACCCAAATAATAATAAAAGAGATCTATGACCAACTAGAGAAACAAACAACACTTCACTAATAAAATCTAGATATCAAGCAAGAAAACAAACCTTCTTATTTCGAAATCACTAGTTGGTGATGAAATCCAACATCGCGAGATCAAGACAAGAAGGGGCTGGGATAAAGCGGGTGGAAAAGTTACGTTGATGACCTGCTTAACAGACTTACGCCCTGGTGCAAGCTCCCACACATAATCATGGGTATACCCTCCAAGGAGCTCGAGTGAGTTTAGCCAACGTCAATTCTAGGTACTGTGAAGACTTGCCCCTCCACAGTCACCTCATGTGAAGACTCTAAAGAGACAGGTTACTAAGGTTACCAATTAGGACAATGATTCCTGAGGAAACAATTGACAGTCTAATATATGAGCAAAGGAAGGGTATCTAAGTCCAAAATTGACTAGAGAAGGTCTGCACAAGATTTTCTTCTCAATTGACCCCCAATAATACACACAATCATTACACTAAGACGGACAAATCAAGGTGAGTAACTTTGTCGGCCCTAATGCGACCTCATGATTGACCCTTGTGTTAGAAGGGCTTCCCAAGAAAAAATGTAGCAAGTGGATTTAACTCTCCCTATCACAAGATAGATTTAAAATTACGCTGAATTTTAATGGTTGTTGCTTAACTCAAAAGAGAAGCGGAGATAAAATGTAGCAAGTGCTTGACCTTGACTCAACAATATGAAAAGAGAGATGAGATGCAATATCTTCGTTCGATGAACTCTAATTACATAAGGGAGAAGGTTTTCTTTTTCAAGAATACAACAAGTTGCAAAACACAATTTCTTTAGTCTTTGAATGATCTTGATGCCATACAATCAAAGCTATCAATTTTTCCAATTTTCTCTTTTTAAACAAACACTTGAATGCAAAAATTTCTTGTAAACACTACCAATAAAAAAACAAACTTCAATTCTTTTTCCTTTCAAATAAAAAAAAGATTTGAATAAAAAAGAAAAATTTGTTCAAGAAGATGAATTCACTCACGACGCAATTTCCCAAACTTAACTCAAAATGCAACCAAAAATGTAAAAGTAAGAAAACTTATTTGTCTAATGCAATCAAAAATCATTTTCGAATCAACAACAATCTAAAACTCAAAAAGGATCAATAAACACTTATCTGACAAACACTCAAGGATGAAGCCTAGAGATTATACCCTTGCAGCAAGAAGTGAAAGATGAAACTATGAATCTTATGAAAAAGACTCTCAACACTTGAGAAACGATCAAATTCAGCTAAAAAATGCAAACCAAGTTGTGAATAGTCATCCAACAGGACCAAAAATTTATCCTAAAAAATGATAAAAAATCTGGGCAAAGAGAAAAAATTGACTGTCACTCCAAAACATTTCTTCAGGAATCATCGCAGGCTACAGAAGAGTACAATGAGACGATCAATGATCCTCATAGGCAGTGATAAATACACAGTGCAACATCATCACCCTGGTTTTCACAACAGGGTGCGACGATGACTGAAAGTGAAGGAAAAATGAACAGAGGATAGGGTTTCCCAATGAAATTTCAATACCATGGAGTCAACATGGATCACCCAATGACTCAGAGAATGAAAAATCAACAAAAAGCAGGAAAACCAAAAGCAAAAAGGAAGCAAAGACCAAAAGAGGACGATCCCCAGTATGGTCGCCAGTTTTTTTATCGGACAAATCAGTAAGTGCTAACACAAAATAATCTCCCTAACTTCAACAAGAAATTAGAATAAAACATAGCAGAATACAAGCTTCTCCTTAGATTTCATTGTAATGTAAACTAGTTCAAAGAGGGACAAATGACATATCGTTTAAATGTCGTTTGATCCTCACTAGTATCGTCCTTGATCCATATTTGTATTATGGGATGTTGAACATGTTAAGAAGCACAAACCAACAAAGAGAGAGACCAACAATATATATATTCCAATGAAGCCTATGCATAAGATCAAGGAGTTATACAATAAAAATGGAGACACTTTTATAGGGAAGAGATGTATCACTAAATTCTATTGATGAAAGTGGAGAATACAAACTATGCCTTGATGTTGCAAGGTCCCTTCCAATGGCCCTTTGCTTCAACACACACACCTTTGCTCCAATGCTTTTGATGAAGAGTATTCACAACATGACTTGGAAAGCTAAAACAAAGCTATCACAAGTACAATCTTCAACATAATTTTTCATACATAAGCCAACCTAGCCTTTCCCATGAGATATCTCTCTTTATATAGAGTGAAGAAAGATGGATGAAGAGATTAGGATAATCCCACTAAATCATAGAAACGAGTGAGATCCAAACTGATCGGAGGCCACCTCATCCTTCCGAAGATTCCATTCTAGAACTTTCGATAATTTCACCTTTTTCCTTTGCTTGAGCATCATCGCACCCTAAACGCAAGAAGCCTCTGATGACTCTGCAGTCCATTGTGGTGCAACATGCGACGATCAAGGATCATCACACCCTTATCATTTGGCAAGGTGCGACGATCTTCTTTGATAGGGTTTTAAAGAAAGGAGAGATGATTCTATTTCTCAAGGAGAAAGTCTTATTTCTTTAGTAGCTTCAGGTAACATAGGAGTAATCCATACACATATCGTCGGTTGATCAAAGGGGTGACCAAAATAATGTGTAACAATAGGAATTTCAGTCTGTCAGTGGAACAATATCATTTTCTTTAGTTTTACGAGTCAAAATTTACCTCCAAAATTTCTTTGGATCTAGCTTAGATAGGTGCCAAGGATCCTCTTGCTTTCGATTTATGTAGTGCATTTTTTTCCTTTTAATTAGGGATTTGTATATATTAATATTATCATATTTCAAGGACTCATTAGAGGCATCCCTAATGGATTTTCTAGCAAGTTTACACTTGTTATCATACCAAGGGTTACCAATTCTATTCTTCTTTCTACACAACACTTCGATAGAGAATTTTTTATGGAGGTAGATAGGGTTGTCATAAAATTATGATAGAGATCTTCAATATTGTTCTTATATGATAGAAGATTTAATTCAATGTTTAATTCCTTTAAGAAGAGATCAACTTTATTTTTGTCAAAAAGCAAGTGCATTTGGTTATCAGATTTCTCTTCAATGGGATTTCTTTGCATGATAAAGTTTAGAGTTAGGGTTAAAGTTCTATGACCAAGTTCAAACTCATGGTCGTTTAAAAGGTCAAAATTTACTATTTGGTTGTAAACAAGGATATCTGATATCACATAATCCACAACACTGCTAACCAACCAATGTATACAAGTCATTTGGTTAAATTTTGTCCACTTCATTAAACCATCACAAATGATCATATTTTGAGAACTACAAAGCTTTATTAGCTCGGTACCATACAAATTCTTAGTTAGGTTTTCCAAAGTGATTTTGTATCTATTAGCTAAAACAAGGTCTTCATCTACCCATAGAGAATTAGGGTTGGAATAATTTCTTAAAAGAATAGCTTTATTAGTTGTAGTTATAACATTAAAGTCTCCTAGTAGGAGGATACTACCTTCATTTCTTAGACTGTAAATATCTTGTTCTAAGATTTTATAGGGACAATTTTTATCTAGATTTTTTTTCTTATAAAAGGTAGAATTAATAGGAGAAAAATAACAAATTGCTATATACATATTCTTAGCATTAATACCTGAAATATCCATCCAAATGAATTGATTGAGAGGGTCTTTTTTATGAAGATGAATGTGAGAAGAAATGTGTGTTCTTATGTAACAAGCTAAGCCTCCAATCCCTCTACAGGAGGATTTCTTGTTCCATGTCGACCACAATATAAATATTTCTATGTTAGGGACCTTAGATTCCTCATGCTCCCAAGTTTCAACAAGAAATGTAATATCAATTTCACTTGGGATCCAACTTACTATAGACCCTTTGTTCCAGGGAAAGCCCCGACAGTTCCAAGAGAGGATTCAAGGTGTCCCAAATTGCTATTTATTGTTATATTTTTTGTCTCTATCCCTAATAATAGATTTTTGGTTATTAATTATTGCTCATTTTCCTTATTTTCTGGTGTCCTTTACCTTTTGAATAACCTGGGTGGGGAGGATAACACTCCATCCCACAATTACATGAGCTAAACCCAATTATGTCCCCTATACCATTTTATCAATGTTTAAAGGTGTAATTTTTTGCGTGCACCCTTTTGAATGATTTGGAAGAGTTCTTTGATGTAAAATACTTCCATTTCTTATCCCTCAAACAATGGTTCAATTTCAAAGATTTCTTGTAGCGTTGACAAAACAAAATTATTGAGTTTTTAGGAAAGTATGTAAAGTTAGGCATATGATGATTTGTTTCTTTTTTCAAACTTCGTGATCTGGTCCACTATGATTTTTGGTATAGGGAAAATTTACATTGATATCGACACACCAATCAAAAATATCAAATATCCAAATTATACTTTAAGAGAAATAGGTTTTTTATTAGACATGTAGAATTTGCTATGGAACCCTTGTAGCTACTGTATATAATGATTCATTTATAATGAAAATTAGTGATTTGGATCACTATGATGTTTTAGTAGAGGGAAAAATTACATTGAAATGGGGATACCTACTAAAAATATAAAATACCTAGATTGTACATTGATATATATAGGTTGTTTATCAAACCCGTAGAATCTGTTATGGAACACATGTAGTTGATATATACAATGATTTGTTTATAAATCGAAATAAATCATCTAGGTCAACATTATTTTTGTAGAGAAAAACATGTATTGAGATGGACATACACAACAAAAATATAAAATATGAAGATTGTACTTTAAGAGATGTAGATTGTCTATTAGAGATATAGTAGTTGCTACAATATGCCTATAACTGTTGCTACGAATATAACAATTACTATAGATCATACTTGAAGGTGAATAATACCTCTAATAAAGAGATTCCATACAATTATTGAACCGAGTCTATTTGATGAATTTCAAAGATGGGTTTTGATATGTGAAATACATGAATATACTTATGGTGATTTGGAATTCCCTAACTGGGTGTTATCGTCTTGGAAATGGTGCATGTAGAACAATTTGAATGCTAGTTTATCATTGATTTGAAATATTGAAAGTTGACGTAATGTGCATTAGTGCGTTCTAAAGACAACCTATATTATTGTATTTAAGAGGAAGTGTTTTGAAAATGGTCTATACTGTAGAAATTTGATTTACACATTGCTGCCATCAATGAAAATTTTAGACCAACAAACCCTAGTTGGATACTTTTTCCTCCCATTCCTCAAAATGACATTCTCTTTCTGCTTCTATTTTTTCTTTCAATGTATCAAATTTCATTTCTTCAAATGAATGGATTCTTGATTCAAGATTCTTATCATATGTTTAAGGATCAAGCGATTTTTTTTCTCTTAATCAATGTAACACAAAACAAATATTTGTTGGTGATGATAGGTATCTAGGTATTATAGGATCAAGAATAGTTTAGGAAGTTGAATGTCACTTTAATGATGTATTATGTGTTCCTAGTATCTCCTGCAACGTTTGATCCGAATTTTACGAGAAAAACAAAATGAACACAGATTATTATTATTATTAACACAGATACACAATGAACAATAAAAAAGATGCAATAAAATGAGCTTCTATTCAACAAAGAAATATGTTGAAACTGTAAATTGCAGACTGAAAACAAGTTTTCTAGAATGGTGGTGGATTATCTCTGAGAAGAGATGTGACGGTTGCGCTCATTTGCAAGAAGATGAGTATAATGAGGCTCTGAAAGCCTTTTTACAATAAACATGAATGCCCAAACCCTAGACATCCAAAAACCTAACCCTAGGAGATGAAGCGCCAAAAGTCATGTGGGCCCTATTGGGGTAAGTTGGTACATCGAATTCCCAGGGTCGTAAATTTTGCATATGATCTTTGTTTTAGGTGCACGATAGCCCGTTGGAAAGGTCTATCTGAGGAATACACATTATGCCATAAAACATTGACTTTATTTTTAGTTTGATTTTGGCGATCCCTAAAAGCATTGCTTAGGGCCTCAAAATGTCCTCGAAAGTTTAGAACCCAAAAAACCAAGAAAAAACTGCCAAACTGAAAAATTGCCAAGATGAGCTAGTTGGAATAGGTGGGTGGCCGTCGATATCCCCTTTGGAATAGGTGGGTGGCCACCAAAATCCACCTGGATCAATCCTCCTCCCTTAGGAAGCAATGGTCTCCATTGCGTTGAGTTCCCCCATCAGATGATAAAATTTATGGGCCACGGGTGAGCCACTTTCCTTGGTGCAGGAGCCGCCCTGCTTTGACAACCCGATAAAGTTGGATCCTTTGTTGGCGAGTTCCCTTGACCTGTGTTTCCACAATATGATCAGTGGATTCCTGTTCCATGCAGTCATGGTTGAGCTATATTGGTGTCAACTATTCTGCTATCTCTGAGGAGTCCAATAATGGTGGAAAATATGGCCAAAGGAGATCCACATTGAACATTGGGCGCAAGCCAAGGAAGGGGGTAATGTTGAGCTCAAAAGAATTGTCGCCCACAACATTGGTGATGGTGTAAGGTACATAGCAGAGTGGATGAAGCTTCCGATGGGGTCCTGTAAGGTGTTCTTTCTGCAAGTGCAACCAAACTTTGTCTACCCACCTAAAACTTGTGTGGCACTTGGTGTTGATCATGTCACTGCTTGTACTTGGCATTGGACTTCTGTAAAATATCCTGAACCTATTGGCGGATGTGTTGGATCTTCCCAATGAACTAGGTGGCTTTTTCAGCTTCAGTTTCACCATGGAATGACTTTTCCTGGGTGGTCGCAAGGGGTAGTGCAATACCCATGGGACCCAATGGTTGAAATCCCAACCCCACCTGAAAGGGGCTATAGTTGGTTGAGCTATGTATGGCTCTATTGTAGTTGTGTTGAACAAAGGGAAGAATCTCATCCCGTGTGCGAGGGTGCTTGGAATTGTACATGCAAATGATATGCACGATCATCTGGTTTACGACATCGGTTTGGACATCTGTCTGGGGGTGGAAGGCAGTGGATTTGGTGAGCTTGATGTCCAACAATAACCAAAGGCTCTACCAGAATGTGCTGAGGACTGTCGCAATCTGAGATAATGGTTTGTGGTATCCCAAAATGTACCCACACTTGTTTAATGAAGAGCTTGGTAGTGGCCTCTATTGTGATGCTCTTCTTGCGGGCATCCATAATCACCATCTTAGAAAAACGATCAACAACCACAAAAAAACAGTCATTTCTCCGCTTGGTGGATGGACGAAATGACATGTAGTCCATTGAGATGGATTCCCAAGGCCTGTTAGGAGTATAAAGATGGGTGTACATGCCTTGTTTCTTAGTGGCCAGTTTGGAAATAACGTAGATAGTGCATGACCTGATATACTTGTTGACATCCAGTCGAAGTTTCAGCCAGTAGAAATGTTGCTACAACACTGCCATTGTCTTTTCTATGCGAAGTGTCTTGCCCCCCGACTGTAGTGGGATTCCAAAATCATCTTCACTCACATAGAAGCCCGTCCTGAAGATGAAAATTAATGAAAATTGTGTTTGATCCCAACATATGGTAGGTGGTGGCGAAGTCAGGATATTTCTCATAGAGTTTGGGCCATCCAGGGGTCTTGTGGCCGCAAGAATTTAACACCGTGGTGAGTCCCGTGATTGGAGGTCAGTTGAGGAAATTAATGATGTGGTTGGTACTTCTTGTCTTATACTTGATGCTGAGGTGGAACTGTTGCAAGTATCTGGACCACTTCTAATAGCGGTCATTCTGCAATTTGTCTTGTGTCTCCATGAACTGCAACGACTTATGATCAGTGTGGATGAATGTCTCCTTCACTAGAATGTAATACCTCCACTGGTGGCAGGCTTGCACAATGGAGTACATTAATTTTTTTTAATTAGGGTACTTACGTACCCTAATATCACAGTGTCTCACTATGATATGCCACGGGGTGGCCGTGCTAACTGAAAAATGCGCCCACAACATAGTCTGAAGCATTTGTCTCAATCTCAAAGGGTTGTTGTAGGTCGGGTAATGAAAGAACTAGGGCTGAGAACAAGCGTTGCTTCAAATAATCGAACTCTTGGTGTTAGGGCATGAACCACACAAAATTTTACTTACCACCACCCCTGATTACTTGGCTGAGGGCCCATGCAATACGAGAGAATCCCAACACGAACTTGTGATAGAAATTGGCAAGGCGTTAGAAGCTCTGAAGCTTGGTGAGCATGGTTGGGGTTGTCCAATCACGAAGGACATATATCTTGGTTGGATCCACATGCACACCATGCTCATCAACAATGTAGCCTAGGTACTAGACCCTGTCTATGTCGAAGGATAATTTTTCCAAGTTGGAATATAGCTTGTGATGCCACAAAGTGTGCAGAACCTACTGAATATGATGCAGGTGTTCCTCCCAAGTCTTGTTGTAGATGATGATGTCATCTAGATACACCACTATAAAAGAACTGGTGAAATTCCACAAGAAATCGTCCATCATCCTCATTAAAGTTGTTGGGACATTTGTCAAACCAAATGGCATGACCAACCATTCAAAAATACCTTCTTTTGACTTGAAGGCAACCTTCCATGAATCTGTCTGCTCTATTGGGACTTGATGGTAGCTAGGCATTAGATCAATCTTACTAAAGTATTTGTCCCCCTTGAGCTGATTAAGGAAATCGTCAATTCAGGGAATCAGGTACTGGTTCCTAAGTGTGATTTTATTTAGGGCCCGGTAATTAATGCAGATCTGTCAGTTCCTGTCTTTCTTCTGCACAAGCACAATTGGGCTTCCACAAGGTGATGAGTTGGGCCAGATGTGCCCCTTTTGGAGTAGCTCTTGGATCTGATGCTTGATCTACTTATTTTCTAACAGATAGCGATGATAGACTGGCCCATTGGGTATCGGTGCGTTGGGTGTCATATCAATGGAGTGCTTGACCTAACAGTGCAGAGGTACCCCAATAGGTGAGGAGAAGATGTCTTTGTATTCTTCCACGACCTTATCCACTTGCTTCTGCAGTGAGGAGAGGTCAGTCATGGAGGCCATGGATTTGGCTGCAATATTTCGCTCACTCTAAGAGTGAATCACAAAGAAAACAAACTTCCCAGTCTGAGTTATGACTTTCCTGCATTTCTTGCCAGAGATCAAGGAAATGGCACTAGGTGGGACTACCTCGGGTATCCTATAAAATTTACTGTCATAAGTAATAATAAAACTGAGAGACCTAAACTCATATACAACATGACGTTTCCATAAATAAGATTGGCACAAAATAACATCACAAAATTCGAGGGTAGCAACATCACAAAATACCTCATCCTTGAAGGGATTGATGTTGTAGGACATGCGACACTATTGGTTGATGCGAAGATCGCTTCCTTGGTAGAGCCATCCGATAGTGTATGGTTGCGGGTGCAGTGTTGTCAGCAAGGCCAACCACTTGATGACCTCCATTGAGATGAGGTTCTTCTGGCTACCACTATCAATGATGAAGTGCATCGGGGTTCCTTTCACCCACATCTGTGAATGAAAGAGGTGCTCCCCTTCTTCTTTCTCTTCAGGTTCACCGTGATGGATCTCGGTGGTAGCAACGGTGGCACCGAGTTCCGCATCAATGATCCATCTTCCCTTTTCTGGTTCTAACTAAGAGTCGAAACCCACATCTGATTTAGAGGCTCTTACCTCATCCACCAATGACATCTTTGAGTGAAAATCAACACTGTTATGCCAGGGGCTCTTATGGAAGTTGCACCACTTCCCAATATCTTTCTTCATCTTTCCATTGTCCTTTGTTTGTGTCTTAGACTAGTTGTCTTGAGGCTGCCCATTATTTCTCTACCCTTTGTTTTGTAGGTTGGGGCTTCCCTTTCCTTGCTTCTACTGTGAGGGGTTTCCAGACCCAAACTACCACGTCTTTTGTTTAAACTTGTGCTCGATTTTAACGTCATATCGATAGGTCACGCCCAAGGATGAGATGTCCAAAAACTCCATTTCCTACTGGATGTATCTATGCATACCACCACAGTACTTGAGCACCAAATGTTGCTCAAAATATTTGATACCCAACTTTGTTTGAAAGGTATGGAGGATACTTTTGAACTATGGCACTGCTTGGTCCCTTTTCTACCGCAATGTGGTCCATTTTGTATACATGTTGTCATAACTTCCAACAAGGTAGCATTGTTCCTTAATAACATTCTGAAGGACTCCTAGGTGAGTGATACTAAAATAATGAGGGTTCATCTATTTCCTTTCACTCACATAAAGTTTCTCACCAATCTTTGACATAGGGGACGACTTTGAGAAGCGCAAAAGTAATCATTTATCTATTCGAAAAGTTATGGACAGAAAAATATCCTTCTAGCAGATCCAACCATTTGTGTACAAAATATGTGTATATCTAACCTTAAAATATAGGAATATCAAAGTTGATATATACCTTGAAGGGGGCGACACCTCCACTCGAAGAAGATGCGTCGCATGTTGGCAGTCGTCGATGGATTTGCGCAAAATTATCCATCATCTCATTCCTCTATTGTGCAAGGGATTCCTCAAGCAATCGTTTGAAAGGATCTCCTTTCCCATCGTATTTATTTTCTCTCACCATGGAAGTTTTCTTGGGCATGTGAGAGCTCTTGTACTCAAGAGAAACAAGCTTGAGACCCAACTCTTTGTACCCTGACCTCAATGGGGACATGCACTAAGAACGACAAGGAGAAAACCGCTCTAATACCATTGATCTACATTTTATGAGTAGAACGAAATGAACAAAGATTATTATTATGATTAACACAGAGCACAATGAACAATAACAGAGATACAATAAAATTGGGTTCTATTCAATAAAGAAATATGCTGAAACTGTAAAATGCAGACTGAAAACAAGCTTGCTAGAATGGTGGCGACTTATCTCTGATAAGAGATGTGACGATTGCGATCGTTTGCAAGAAGATGAGTACAATGAGGCTCTAAAATCCTTTTTACAATAAACATGAATTTCAAAACCCTAGACATCCAAAAACCTAACCCTAGGAGATGAAGTGCCAAAAGTCACATGGGCCCCATTGGGGTAAGTTGGTACATCAACTTCCTGGGGTTGTAACTTTTGCATGTGATCTTCGTTTTAGGCAAACGATAGCCTGTTGGAAAGGTATATCCAATGACTACACATTATGCCATCAAATTTTGACTCCATTTGTAATTTGATTGTGGTGATCCCTAAAAACGTTGTTTAGGGCCTCAAAACGGTCCTGAAAGTCCCTGACCCGAAAACTAGGAAAATAATGCCAAAATAAAAAACTGCCAAGATGATCTAGTTAGAATAGGCGGGTGGGAACTGATATCCTAGTTGGAATAGGTGGGTAGTGACCTATATCCACCTATAGGTAATACATGACCTGATAACACTATGAGGCCTAGACTCATATACAACATGACATTTCCATAAATAAGGTTTTTCCCAAAAGAACATCACAAACATCAAGGGGAGAAACATCACACAATACCTCATCTTTGAAGGGATTAATGTTGTAGGACAGGGGACACTGTTGGCTGACGTGAAGATCACTTACTTGGTGGAGCCATTCGATGGTGTAGGCTTGCGGGTGTGGCCTTGTCGGCAGGGCCAACCGCTTAACGACCTCTACTGAGATGTGGTTCTTCTGGCTACTGCTATCAATGATGAAGTGCAACAGGGTGCCTTTCACTCACATCTGTGAGTGAAAAAGGTGCTCACCTTCCTCTGGCTCATTAGGTTCACCGAGATGGGTCTTGGTGGTAGAAACAATGACATTAGGTTTCACGTCAATGATCCGTCTCCATTTTTTTGGTTCTGACTAAGACTGAGAACCCACATCTGATTCAAAGGATTTCACCTTAGCCACCAATGATTGCTTTGAGAGGCAATCAACAATGTTATTCCAGGGGCTCTTATGGAACTTGCGCCACTTCCCGGTATCTTTCTTCATATTTCCATTGTCCTTCTTTGTTTGTGGCTTAGACTGGTTTTCATAAGGTTGTCCATCTTTTCTATGCCCTTTGTTCTGCGGGTTGGGCCTGCCCTTTCCCTGCTTATGTCTTTTGTTTAAGCTTCTGCTCAATTATGATGGAATATCGATAGGCCACGCCCAATGATGAGATGTACAGAAACTCCATTTCTTCCTGGATGTATCTATGCATACCACAATGGTCCTTGAGAACCATATGTTGCTCATAATATTTGATACCCAACTTGGTGGACAAGGTGTGGAAGATATTTGTGAAGTTTCGCACAGCTTGGTCCCTTTCATGTTGCAGTGCGGTCCATTTTGTATACAAGTCGTAATAACTTCCAAAAGGGTAGTATTGTTCCTTAATAACATCCCTGAAGGACTCCCAGGTGAGTGCAACTGTAAATAATGATGGTTCCTCTGTTTCTTTTTTCTCATAGAAAGTGTCCCATGAATCTTTTACACGAGGGACAACTTTAAGGAGCGCAAAAGTAATCTTTTCTCAATTCAAAAATTTATGGACAAAAAAATACCCTTCTAGTAGATTCAACCATTTGTCTACATCATCTGCATTTATATGACCTTCAAATATAGGAATATCAAAGTTGATCTATACCTTTAAGGGGGTGGGGCGTCCGCCTGAGGAAGATGCATCGCATGTTGGTAGTTGTTGAAGGATTTGTGCAAAATTATCCATCATCTTGTTCCTCTGTTGCGTGAGGGATTCCTCGAGCAACAGTTTGGAAGGATCTCATGTCCCGTCGTCTTTATTTTCTCCCACCATGGAAGGTCGCTTGAGCGTGTGAGAGATCTTATCCTCAAGAGAAACAAGCTCGAGAGCCAACTCTTTGTACCCTGACCTCGTCAGTGACTTGCACTAAGAACGATAAGGAGAAGACCACTTTGATACCATTGATCCAGATTTTATGAGTAGAACGAAATGAACACAGATTGATATTATTACTAACATAGAAAAACAATGAAAAATAACAAAGATACAGTAAAAATAACTTCTATTCAATAAAGAAATATGTTGAAACTGTAAAATGCAGACTAAAAACAAGCTTTCTAGAATGGTGGCGACTAATCTATGAGAAGAGACGTGATGGTTGTGATAATTCGTAAGAAGATGAGTACAATGAGGCTCTCAAAGAATTTTTACAATAAACATGAATTCCAAAACCCTATACATCCAAAAACCTAACCCTAGGAGATGAAGCGCCAAAATTCATGTGGGCCCCGTTGGGGTAAGTTGGTACATCAACTTCCCGAGGTCATAACATTTGCATACAATCTCTGTTTTAGGCGCACGATAGCCCTTTGGAAAGGTCTATCTGAGGAATACACATTATGTCATCAAATTCTAGGTCAATTTATAGTTTGACTATGGTGATCCCTAAAAACATTGTTTAGGGCCTCAAAACAGCCTCGAAAGTTCAAGACCCGAAAACTAGGATAAAACTGCCAAACAAAAAATTTCCAAGATGAGCTAGTTGGAATAGGTGGATGGCCATTGATATCCCAGTTAGAATAGGTGGGTGGCCATCGATATCCACCCGCAGGAAGTGCAGGACCTGATAACACTGCAAGGCCTAGACTCATATACAACATGATGTTTCCATAAATAAGTTTGGCTCAAAAGAACATCAAAAACTTCAAGGGGAGAAACATCACAAAATACCTCATCTTTGAAGGGACATGCGGCACTGTTGGCTGACATGAAGATCACTTCCTTGGCAGAGCCATTTGATGGTGTAGGGATGCGGGTGTGTCCTTGTTGGCATGGCCAACCGCTTGACGACCTCCGTTGAGATGTGGTTCTTTTGGCTACCACTATCAATTATGAAGTGTAGTGGGGTGCCTTTCACCCACATCTGTGAATGAAAGAGGAAATTTCATTCCTTTGGCTCATCAGGTTCACCGGGCTGGATCTTGGTGGTAGAAACAGTGGCACTGGGTTCCGCTTCAATGATCCGTCTCCCCTTTTCTAGTTCTGAGTAAGAGTTGGAACCCGCATCTGATTTAGAGGCTTTCACCTCAACCACCAATGACTACTTTGAGTGGAAATCAACAGTGTTATGCCAGGGGCTCTTATGGAAGTCGCACCACTTCCCAATATCTTTCTTCATCTTTCCATAGTCCTTCTTTGTTTTTGGCTTACAATGGTTGTCTTGAGGATGCCCATCTCTTCTCTAACCTTTGTTTTGCGGGTTGGGGTTGCCCTTTCCCTGCTTATGCTATGAGGGGTTCCCAGACCCAAACTACTGCTCTTTTGTTTAAGCTTCTGCTTGATTATGACAACATATCGATAGGCTGCACCCAAAGATGAGATGTCCAGAAACTCCATTTCTGCCTGGATGTATCTATGCAAACCACTGTGGTACTTGAGCACCAGATGTTGCTCAAAATATTTGATACCTATATTGGTGCACAAGGTATGGAAGATATTTGTGAACTTTGGTAATGCTTGGTTCCTTTCCTTCCGCAGTGTGGTCCATTTTGTATACAGGTCGCCATATTTTCCAACAGGATAGTATTGTTCCTTAATATCATCCTTGAAGGACTCCCAGGTGAGTGCGACTATAAATAATGAGGGTTCATTTGTTTGATTTTTCTCATAGAAAGTCTCCCACCAATCTTTGACATGGGGGATGACTTTGAGGAGCGCAAAAGTAATATTTTCTCTATTCGAAAAGTTATGGACATAAAAATACCCTTCTAGCATATTTTACCATTTGTTTACAACATTTGCATCTAACTGAGCTTCAAATATAGTAATATCAAATTTTATCTATACCTTGAAGGGGGTGGTGCCTCCTCTCGAGGAATATGTTCTTCTTATTGGTAGCTTTCAAAGGATTTGTGAAAAATTATCCATTATCTCGTTCCTATGTTGCGCGAGGGATTCCTCGAGCAACAATTTGAAAGGATATCCTGTCTTGTCGTATTTATTTTCTCCCGCCATGGAAGGGTCGTTTGGGCATGCTAGAGATCTTGTCCTCAAGAGAAACAAGCTCGAGACCCAAATCTTTGTACCCTGACCTCGTCGGGGACATGCACTAAGAACGACAAGGAGAAGACAACTTTGATACCAGTGACCTGGATTTTATGAGAAGAATGAAATGAACACAGATTATTATTATTATTAACATAGAGACACAATGAAAAATAACAGAGATACAGTAAAATTAGCTTCTATTCAATAAAGAAATATGTTGAAACTGTAAAATGTAGACTGAAAACAATCTTGCTACAATGGTGACGACTTATCTTTGAGAAACGATGTGACGGCTACGCTCATTTGCAAGAAGATGAGTAGAATGAAGCTCTGAAAGGATTTTTACAATAAACATGAATGCCAAAACCATATACATCCAAAACCTAATCCTAGAAGATGAAGCACCAAAAGTCATGTGGGCCCCGTTGGGGTAAGTTGGTATATCAACTTTCCAGGGTCGCAACTTTTGCGTACGATCTCCGTTTTAGGCACACGATAGCCTGTTGGAAAGGTCTATCCGAGGAATAAACATTATGTTGTAAAACTTTAATGAAGTTTACTATTTGATTGTGGTGAGCTCTAAAAATGTTGTTTAGGGCCTCAAAATGACCCCGAAAGTTTAGGACCAAAAAACTAGGAAACAACTGCCAAATTGGAAAGCTGCCAAGATGAGCCAGTTGGAACAAGTGGGTGGCCACCGATATCCACTTGGATCAATCCTCCCCCCTTAGAAATAAATGGTCTCCATTGCATTGATTTCCCCCATAAAAAGAAGAAATTTATTTTCAATTTGGCCCTGGGTGAGCCACTTGACTTGGTGCATGAGTTTTCATGCTTTGACAACTCGATAAAGCTAGATCCTCTGCTGGCGATTTTCCTTGACCTATGTGTCCACGATATGATCATTGGATGCATGTTCCATGCAGTCAGGGTTGAGCTATGTTGGTGTCAATTGTTCTTCTATCTCTGAGGTGTCCAATAATGGTGGAAAATATGGCTGAAGGAGATCCACATTGAACACTGGGTGCAAGTCAAGGAAGGGGTGAATGTTGAGCTCAAAAAAATTGTCTCCCAAAACCTTGGTGATGGTGTAAGGTCCATAGTAGAATGGACGAAGCTTCTAATGGGGCCGTATAAGGGGTTATTTCTACAAGTGCAACCAAACTTTGCCTCCAACATGAAACTTGTGTGGCCCTCAGTGTTGATCATGGCGCTACTTGTACTTGGAATTGGACTTCTGTAAAATATCCTGAAACTGTTGGCAGATGTATTGGATCCGCTCAATGAACTAGGTGGCTTTGTCATCTTCAGTTTGACCATGGGACAAGTCTGCTTGGGTGGCTGCAAGGGGTAGTGCAACATCCATGGGACCCAATGGTTGAAATCCCAACCCCACCTAAAAAGGGCTGTGGTCGGTTGAGCTATTTATGGCTCTGTTGTAGTTGTGTTGAACATAGGGAAGATTCTCATCCCACGTGTGGGGGTTCTTGCAATTGTACATGCACAGGATATGCAAGATCATTCTATTAATGACCTCGGTTTGGCCATCCGTCTGGGGGTGGAAGACAGTGGATTTGGTGAGCTTGGTGTCCAACAGTGACTAGAGGCTCGACCAGAATGTGTCGAGGAACCGATTGTTCCGATATAAGATAATAGTTTGTGGTATCCCAAAATGTACCCACAATCGTTCAAAGAAGATATTGACATTGGCCTCTGCTGTGATGCTCTTCTTGCAGGTGGCCATAATTGCCATCTTGGAAAACAGTCAACAACCATAAAAAAACAGTCATTTCCCCACTTGGTGGATGGAAGGCCCGACATGTAGTCCATTGAGATGGATTCTCAAAGCCTATCAGGAGTGGGAAAAGGGGTTTACATTCCTTGTTTCTTAGAGGACAGTTTGACAATAGTGTAGATAGTGCATGCCCTGATATACTTGTTGACAGCCTGTCGAAGTTTCGACCAGTAGAAATGTTGTTGCATCACTACCATTGCCTTTTCTATGCCAAAGTGTCCTACCACTTTATTGTAGTGGGCTTCCCGAATCAACTTCACTCACTCACTTGATAGAACGCGGAGATGGCCCAGATGAAATAGCATCCCATCTTGAAGATGGAAATTAGTTACAGCTGTGTTTGAGCCCAACATCTGGTAGGTGGTTGCGAAGTCATGATATTTCTCATAGAGTTGGGGCCATCCAGAGTTCTTGTGGTCACAAGAGTCTAAAAGCGTGGTGAGTGTCGCGACTAGAGGTCGACTGAAGCAATCAACGATGTGGTTGGTACTTCATGTATTATACCTAATGTTGAGGTGGAACTGCTGCAATTATGTGGACCACTTTTGATGGCGGTCATTCTGCAATTAGCCTTATGTCTACATGAACTGCAGTGGCTTATGATTAGTGTGGATGACTGTCTCCTTCCCAAGAATGTAATGTCTCCATTGGCGGCAAGCTTGCACAATGGAGTACATTTATTTTTCATAAGTAGGGTACTTACAGATGACATATGATAGTGTCTCACTATGATAGGCCACAAGGTGGTTGTGTTGAGTGAGAACTGCGCCCACAACATAGTTTGAAGCATATGTCTCGATGTCAAAACGTTATTGCAGGTCGGGTAATGAAAGCATTGGGGCTGAGCACAAGTGTTGCTTCAAATCATTGGATGCTTGATATTGGGACATACCCCACACAAACTTTCCCTTACCACCACCCCTGGTTACTTGGTTGAGGGCCCATGCAAAATGGGAGAATCCCAACACGAACCTGTGATAGAAATTGGAAAGGCCTAAGAAGCTCCGAAGCTCAATGAGCATGGTTGGGGCTGGCCAGTCACGGATGATCTAGATCTTGGTTGGATCCACATGCACACCATGCTCATCAACAATGTAGCCTAGGTATTGGACCATGTCCATGCCGAAGGAGAATTTTTCCAAGTTGGCATATAGCTTGTGTTGTCGCAGAGTGTGAAGAACTTGTTAAATATGTTGCAGGTGTTCCACCCAATTCTTGTTGTAGATGAGTATGTCATCCAAATACACCACTATAAAATAATTGGTGAAAGGCCACAAGATATTGTCTATCATCCTCATGAAATTTGTTTGCACAATTGTCAAATCAAAGGGCATGACCAACCATTCAAAAAGACCTTCTTTTGACTTGAAATCAATCTTCCATACATTTATTTGATGTATTGGAACCTGATGGTAGCCATAATTCAAATCAGTCTTACTGAAGTATTTTCCCCCTTGAGTTGATCAAGGAGATTGTCAATTCGGGGAATCAACTACTAGTTCCTGACTGTGATTTTATTTAGGGCCCAATAATCAATGCAGAGTCACCAAGTTCCATCTTTCTTCTGCATAAGCACGATTGGGGTTCCACAAGGTGATGAGATGGGTCAGATGTGGCCCCTTTGGAGCAGTTCTTGGATCTTATGCTTGATATCCTCATTTTCTAACAAAGAGTGGTGATAGAATGGCCCATTGGGTAGTAGTGTGTCGGGGGTCAGATCGATGTAATGCTTGACCTGACAGTGCACAGGTACCCCAGTAGGTGAGGAGAATATGTATTTGTATTCTTCCACGACCTTATCCACTTTCTTCTACTACGTGGAGAGGTCGGTCATGGAGGCCATGGATGTGGCTGCAATATTTCGCCCACTCTGAGAGCGAATCATGGAAAATTCAAACTTATCGATCTGAGAGATAATCTTCCTGCATTGCTTGAAAGAGATCAAGGAAATGGAACTAGGTGGGACTTACCTCGAGTATCCTGTACAATTTCCTGTACAAAGTAATAATAACATTGTGATGCCTAGAATCATATACAACATAACCTTTCCATAAATAAGGTTGGTGAAAAATAACATGACAAAATTCTAGGGGAGAAGAATCACACAATAACACATCTTTGAAGGGCTTGATGTCATAGGATATGAGACATTGTTGGTTGATTTTGAGATCGCTTCCTTGGTGGAACCATCCGAAGGTGTAGGGTTGTGGGTTTGGTGTTTTCGGTAGGGCTAGCCACTTGATGACCTCAGTTGAGATGATGTTCTTCTAGATACCACTATCAACGATGAAGTGCATCAGGGTGTCTTTCACCCACATCTGTGAATGAAAGAGGTGCTCGCCTTCCTCTGGTTCACTGAGGTGGATCCTGGTGGTAGAAATAGTGGCACTAGGTTCCACATCAATGATCTTTCTCCCCTTTTTTGGTTCCGACTCAAAGTCAGAACCTCCATCTGATTCAAATACTTTCACCTTAGCCACCAATGACTAATTTGAGCGGAAATCAACAGTGTTATGTCAGGGGCTCTTATGGAAGTTGCACCACTTCCTAGTATCTTTCTTCATCTTTCCATTACCCTTCTTTGTTTGCAGCTTAGATTAGTTTCCCTGAGGCTATCCATATTTTCTATGCCCCTTTTTCTACGGGTTGGGGCCACCTTTTCTCTACTTCTGATGTGAGGGGTTCCCAGACCCAAACTGCCACGTCTTTTTTTTAAGATTCTGCTCGATTATGATGACATATCGATAGGCCGTGCCCAAAGACGAGATGTACAAAAAATCCATTTATTCTTGGATGTATCTATGCATACCATTGTGGTAATTGAGCACTATATGTCACTCATAATCTTTGATATCCAGCTTGGTGCGCAAGATATGGAAGATATTTGTGAACTCTTGCACTACTTGGTCCCTTTCCTTCCGCAGTGTGGTCCATTTTGTATACATGTCGTCATAAATTCCAAAAGGGTAGCATTCTTCCTTAATATCATCCCCGAAGGACTCCCAGGTAAGTGCGACTGTAAATAATGAGGTTTCCTCTATTTCCTTTTGCTCAAATAAAGTCTCACACCAATATTTGACATGGGGGACGACTTTGAGGAGCACAGAAGTAATCTTTTATCTATTCGAAAAGTTATGGACACAAAAATACCCTTCTAGAAGATTCAACCATTTGTCTACAACATCTACGTCTATCTGACCTTGAAATATAGGAATATTAAATTTGATCTATACCTTGAAGAGGGCGACGCCTCTGTTTGAAGAAGATGCATCGCCTGTTGGTAGCCGTCGAAGGTTTTTTGCAAAATTATCCAGTTTGAAAGGATCTCTTGTCCCATCGTCTTTCTTTTCTCCCTCCATGGAAATTCGCTTGGGTGTGCAGGAAATCTTGTCCTCAAGATAAACAAGCTCGAGACCCAACTCTTTGTACCCTAACCTCGTCGAGGATATGCACTAATAACAAGGAGCAAACTGCTCTGATACCACTGATCTAGATTTTATGAGAAGAACAAAATGAACACAGATTATTATTATTATTAACGCAGAGACACAATGAAAAATAACAAAGATACAATAAAAATGGATTCTATTCAATAAAGAAATAAGTTGAAATTGTAAAATGGAGAGTCAAAACAAGCTTGCTAAAATGGTGGCGACTTATCTCTAAGAAGAGATGTGACAGATGTAATCATTTGCAAGACGATGAGTACAATGAGGATCTGAAATCCTTTTTACAATAAAAATGAATGTCAAAACCCTAGACATCCAAAAATCTAACGCTGGGAGATGAAGCGCCAAAAGTCATGTAGGCCACCGTTGGGTAAGTTGGTACATCAACTTCCTAGGGTCGTAACTTTTGCATACGATCTTCGTTTTAGGTGCATGATATCACGTTGTAAAGGTCTATCCGAGGACTACACATTATGCCATCAAACTCCAAATATGTTAATTGTTTGACTGTTTCGAGACCTAAAAAAGTTGTTTAGGGCCTCAAAACGACCCCGTAAGTTTAGGACCAGAAAACTAGGAAAAAACTGCCAAACTGAAAAACTGTCAAGATGAGTCAGTTGGAATAGGTGGGTGGCCACCAATATCCCATATGGATTAGGTGGGTGGCCACCGATATCCACCTGGATCAACTTTATTTCTATCTATTAAGTCACTTATTTTGGTGAAGGAAAAACCATGGATTTTTCACCTCATCAAGTTGTAATAAAAAAATTAAAAGATGCTCAACATAAAAATCGATGATATTACCAAGTTGTACAAGTTTGACAACTTTGGGTCATCTTATATTCTTTTAGTTTTTATTTCTCATAGAGATGACATGATTAGAATTTGGCATGAGTAGTTCGGCCACCTCAGTTATCGCTCATTGCAACCACTATGTAAAGAAAATATGGCCACTGGTCTTCCTCTCATTTTTTTCAAAGATAATGTTTTTTCATGTTGTGTTCTTGGCAGACATCATCGAGAAAATTTTGCAAACTTTCCTCTTGGCATGCCTTGGCTCCTTTAAATCTTGTGCACAGTGATTTGTGTGGTCCCCTTCCTTTAGTTTCTTTCTCTAGGTGCAATTACTTCTTAACCTTCATTGATGACTTCTTCAGACACACTTGGGTTTATTTCTTAAAACTTAAGAGTGAAATTCTTGACATTTTTTTCCCTACAAGGCCCTTGTAGAAAAATAATATGGAAAACAACTTCAAAGGTTAAGAACATATAATGGTGGAAAATATGTTAACAATGAATTTACAAATCATTGCACTATACAAGGCATTCAAATGAAAAATATTGTTCCATACACACCACAACAAAATGGTGTTTCTAAGAGGCACACATTAAAATAAATGGCAAATTGTATCATCCAATCTAAGCGATTAAGTCCTCATTTTTGCGCAGAAGCCATTAATTGTGCAAATTACATAGTTAATTGTACTTTCACAAAGGATTTAAAAGGTATAACACTCAAGCAAGAATGGACTAACATAAAATTGGGTGTAAGCCACTTTCATGTGTTTGGTAGTGAAGCATTGGTGCACATTCTTGATGAGAAAAGGAAATCCTTATTGCTTAAAAACAAGAAGCAAATTTTTATTGGATAATCAGAGGATGTAAAAGGTTATAGAATTTTTGTACCTAATACAACATAAGTCATTATTAGCATAGACGTTAGGTTTGATGGTCTCTCAGTTTGCTCACACGATTCGATGCATGTTCCATCTTCGAAATGCAAACCATCCTCTGTGCATGTGTCATTTACTTCTTCTTCTAATAATAATTTTTCTTCTATTCTAGATTATTATTATTCTTCATACAATGAGGATGAGAAAAACACTTCTCCAGCTCAACTTCATCCTCCATATGAGTGTATTTAACCTGAATCTACATCGATGGCTTAGCTTTCTCAATGGGTCCACACAAAAAGGGAAACAACTAATGATGTAATTGTTGATCCTTATGATCAACACTGAACACATTCATAGTTCCAACAAACCTTTTCACTTTTGACTCAAGTTCCAGAAAATCCAAATCTAGAGACATTTATAGAAGCTTCTGGCCATCCAATGTGAGATGCAGCAATGAATGAACAATTTTATTCTTTAATGGAAAATGAAACTTGGGATCTAGTCCCTCTTATAAAAGGAAGAAAACTTGTTATATGCAAATGGGTTTATAGGTCTAAGAATGCCACATATGTCAATGTTGTCAAACACAAGGCCCAATTAGTTACCAAGGGATTTTGACAAGTAGGAGGTATTGACTATACATAAACCTTTTCCCCCACTTCCAAAATGAATTTCATCTTCCTTGTTCTTTCCCTTATAGCTTCATATCAATGGTAGGTCTATCAAATGGATGTCAAATCCACATTTTTTCATGGGGATTTGTAAGAACAAATTTAAATGTAACAACATCTTGGATTTATTCAAAGTGACTCTAGCCTTGTTTACTACCTCAAGAAATCCCTCTATAGCCTCAAGCAAGCTCGTTGAGATTGGTATGAAAAAATGGATCGATTCCTTCTTAACTTTGGCTTCTCTAGATGCCACTTTGGCCCCGATTTCAATACCAAGCAAGTAGGTGACAATATTCTCATACTTGTACTTTATGTTGATGACCTTATACTCACTGGTAGAGATCCTAAACTTATCACCCATGCAGAAACCAATGTTAAGATGAACTTTCGTAATGACAAACTTAGGACACATGCACTATTTTCTTGGCCTCCAAGGTTTGCAAACCCAAGAAGGAATTTTTATATCCCAACCTAAGTATGTATGTGACCTTATTTGCCACTTTCACATGGATGATTGTAACCTAGACCCATCTCCCTTTCAATCTAGAGTTAAAATTTCTACCTTATGTATCTCACCCAAATTAGATGTCACTTTGTCCCATCAATTAGTTGACAATGTTTTGTATTTAACTCATACTCACCTTGACATCTCCTGTGTTGTTGACCTCATTTCCCTATACATTAAAGAACCCCTTGAGATCCATTGGAAAGCAAAAAAATGGATACTTCACTACATCCTAGGGTAAAGTTAAGTTTCACATACAATATAGTTCAAGGGCCACTCCTCAATAAGTTGGTTTTACATATTCCGATTGGGTTGGTAACCCTAATGATCAAAATTCTACTGTAGGATATGTTTTCACCTTGGTTCCAAACTTGTCACTTGGGATTGTAAGAAGAAAAGTTCCCTTGCTATTTCTTCAACAAATATAGAGCAATAAGTAGTAGTTCTTGCAAGTCAAAAAGTCATGTGGCTTCGATAGATCCTTTCAAAGTTTGGATTCTAGCAACACCATTTGACTACACTCTGGCGTGACAATCAGAATGACATTCAACTCACCAAAGGTCTAGTACAACATCAATGCACGATGCACATTGAGCTACACATGCACTTCATTAGGGAGCATCTTTAGGATCATACCCTTCAAGTGTTCTACTATGGAACAAATGATCAAGTTGATGAATTTTTCACAAAGTCCCTCACAGTCATGAAGTTCCTAAAACTTTGATCTATGTTAGGTATTAAAGAAGTTATCATTGAAGGGGGATATGATTTATTGCCTCTTTCCTTCTCCTTTTGTCACTTTGTAAATCCTTCAACCATATCCCAAGTTGTTCTTGAGAGGGAATGCTAGGATATTTGGACACTATGAGTTAGTTAAGGTCAACTTGGTCTAATATGATATTAGATTAAAGTGTGCTTTTAATGTGTTTTTGTACTTTTTTAATCCAATGGTCACAATCATGTCTCACCCAATGGTTYTAACATATCCTTGATATTAATAACACTTKATCTTTGTTTTAACACTCGATTGGACCAAGATCTCTATTTAAAATGCATGGAGGGTCATTTGTCAATGATTGATTCTGAGAKATGTTCATGTAATCTACTCYTTTTGTATTAATATATTTCCTTAAGTGGCCATGTTGGTYAGGGTTGTGGACTATTTCCCTCTTTGAGGGTTTTAACTATGTAAACATTAGTGTATTGATCTTTCATCTGTTTAAGAACATTTTTCTTAAGGTGTTTGACCTGTGTGAARGTRCCTTGGTTTTATAACAAGAATAAACCRAAAAACAAAATGATCAAACCATCCTAATATTTGCTTAAAAGGATTCCACAGTGTAYTGATAACTTAGTTTGTGGCTTCCCTAGCCTATTCCCAAGRAAAATACATTYAAATTAAATTAGAAAGAATTTAAGAAATTTACCAAAGAAAGAAAGAGTACAATTATCTAGGTGAATACCAATAGTGATACTTAGAATATTCCACTAGTTAGAATACCCCAGACATACATAATTTCGGGAACATTTTATTTCCATTACCAATATTATTGGTATTTTTATGGTATTTGTAACAAGGAAACATATCTTCATAGTAGCTTGTTGGACAGTTGGTTTGGACAATTGGTTGTTATTGATGTCAACCCTTAGAGAGTGCTCTTAGAGATTGATGTCAACCCTTGGAGAAGTTTGTGTTAGAATATGAATGGATGTGCTCATTTTACCATTGGCAATATCACTATTGTCACCCAACCATAGGCAGAAGCCACCCTCCGAGCACCTTGACCTTGACAGAGAGAATAATTCTGGTAGCAATCCAATAGCCAAGCAAGGCTAATGCACCAAGCAAGAAGTAACCAAATCTGATCAAAGAGTCCAACCCAAAACTGGCACATCACTTTCCCCAGGACTTGCGCACAAGACTGCCAAACTGCAGTGCACACAAGTGACTTTCTGTGATTCTGAGAAGTGTGTCAAATGAGAGACTGGCACCCTGTATTTATAGTAATCCTGGCAAACTGCCTGGGTTGACTTCTCATTATGGGTACTAATTAATTCATATTAATTATCTCTCTTCAGCCGACATCTCTTCTAGGGTTACGTTCATTTCTTTTCTTTCTTCAAGAACATTCTAATCTTGTTAAAGGTCACAATGGAGTTTCATACCTCCCAAAGCTACCATAATATCAATAGTCTTGAAACTCTAGAGATGTGGACAAGAACATTTGACATGTTGGTTGTCGTGTTAGAGGTTTACCATTGATATTGACACATTGTTAAGGTATACACTTGTTATGGTACATGTTGATGTGCATGATTGGCACATGGTATAGTACATGTGTTATTGATGTGCATGGTTGACACATGGTATGGTATAGGTGTTGATGTGCATGGTTGATGCATAGTACAGGTTGGTACATGGTATGGTACATGCACATATCTTGTGATGGTATGTTGGTGACTTCGGTACATGCTTGGTAGAGGCATGTGTTGGTGATGGTGGACATATGGTTGAGAGGTATCATTGGTATATGATCCATGTGAGAGGATCTATTGATAGTTTGGTCAAGGAACTTGAAATTGATCGAGGAATAAAGACATGAAGGTCAATATACTTACATGTAGGACTATCATTGATGTATAGTACATGTCATGCCATTTCCGGTGATATATGGTATGCTACGTAGTTCTTCACAGTTGAGGAGATATGGCTCTATGAAGTTGGAGGACCCTCAAGAATATTCTAGAAGCCTCTAGAAGGTCATCAAGAATCTTGACCAGTTAAAGTGGTTGCAACAAGAGATTGTTGAAAGATTGATTAATTATTGAAAAATATTAATTAATTATTGTAGGGATACTTAATTATTGCATGGATAATTAATTATTGCAGATTAATTATCATAATTAATTGTTGCATGGATAATTAATTATTGTCAACCCTTGAGAAAATTTGCATGTCAAAGTAAAGTGGCAGTAAACAGAAGATAATTAATTATTGCAGGAATAATTAATTACTGGAGGGATAATTAATTATTACAAGGAAAAGTAAAGTGAGAGTCAACAAAAGATAACAGGTTGCATGTGAGTTGCATGTTGCATGACAATTGCATACCATTAAGAAATTTCGCTTTATAACACAGAGAAGATTCCATTGCAAATCACGTATGTGTATTCACTTCTAAGAATACATGATGGAGATCTGAGGCAATGAGTCGAAGATAGAGAAGTCAAGTGAAGTAAGGAGTTTGTAGGAGCAGAGAGTAAGGAGAAGGGGTTTCATACAGGAACTCCTTCAGTATATCTGCGAGTTTCAGAAGGAAAAGCGTGGACATTTGCAGGCTATAGTGAGGAAAAGCACAGATACCCATAGACAGACATTATACACAATCGTGGATCTGTGAGGAAAAGTTGTGGAAGATCATGGATCTAAAATCTCAGGTCAGCTACAATATGAAGGTATGTATTCTTGAGTGTGTTAAGGAGTTATTTTGAATAAATCAAGAACATATATGTCTCAATAATTCATAAGATGTTGATTTGGAGAATTCTCTTATGGATTTTGGCATGAATAATAACTGGTTGCAGTCTTGATGAGATATTAATTTTAGTAGTAGCAGTAGAGGTATCAGAAGCAACAACAACATGTTATCAGTTACAACAATAGAGGTAGTGACATGGTTGTCTACAGTTATATTTCAGGTTGTAAATAGAGGGTTGGAGCCTCCTTCCAATTGTAGCTGGAGAAATAGGAATTTGGTGCTTCCAATGAATGTACTCTTTGACAAATAAGAAAAACATTATGTGGTTTTTTTCCCGCATTGGGTTTCCACGTAAAACTTTGGTGTATTGTGTTTATGTGTTGTTTATGCATTGATTTATGGTATTGATTATATATTGAATAGGATTGAAGATTTATATTACCTTCTGGAATAAAATGATGAAAACCTTTTTACATGCACAAGGATTTGATGTTTGGAAACCAATAGTAGATGGGTATACAACACCAACCACTCCCCCAACCGAAAAATATGGAAAGAAGCTCAACGAAAACAACTCAAAGGCTAAAGGTACTATTCTAGGAAGTTTAGTTGATTCTGTTTTTGTCAAAGTTATGCATTGTGATAGTGCAAAGAATCTTTGGGATAAACTCCAAAATATTTATGAAGGAGATGCCAAGGTAAAGGGAGCTAAGCTTCAAATGTTTAGAGCTAAGTTTGAACAGTTGAAGATGAAGGAAGATGAAGACACTGCAACCTACCTTCTGCGAGTTGACAAAGTAGTCAACACTTTTAAAGGATTGGGAGTAGAAGTTGATGACTCAATGGTTTTTCAAAATGTATCGAGGTCTCTTCCTATGAGATTTGATTCTAAAATATCATCCCTAGAATAAAGAGAAGACCTTAGTACATTGAGCATGGATGAGCTTCATGAAATATTTATAGCCTATGAGATAAGAATAGAATAGGAGAACCCAGTCACAAAGGAAACAACTTTCAAGGGATCCAAGAATACAAGGAAGAAGCTCAAGAAAATGCCAAAACCAATTTTCCATTGTAGTGATGATTCAGACGAAGATGGAGAAATGGCTAACTTCGTAAGAAAATTACAGAAAGGAACCGACAATTATAAATGTATGCTTCCATTGAAATGTTTTAATTGTGGAGGTTTTGGTCATTTTTCTTCTAAATGTCCTCACATAAATAAAGACAATGATGAAGAAGAAGTTTCTAAAAGGGAAACAAGAGAATAAATTATTCAAGAGATTTTTTTACTCAAAGAGGATAGTTCCTTATCAAACGAGAAGGATAATGACAGTGATAGTGATTCCGAAAGAGTACTCTTCATGGAAGTAGAAGATGATTATGAAGAAGAAGGTGAAATCATTCTCAGAGAAGAGCTAATCAGTGTATTAGAAGAACTTAGGAAGGAAGGAAAGAAAAACAAGTCACTCAAGGTAGAGTTAAAAATGAAAGAGGGATCTCAGAATTCCAACTTTGAAGAACTAGAGCAAATGATCACGAGTCTAAAAATTCAAATAGAAGAAGACAAAAAATTTAAGGAAATCCTTAGAAGTTAGTTAGAAGAAAAGAAGAAAATGATTGGAAGCTTGGAAGCATAAGTAGTCTATTTAAGGAAAGATCTTCAGAAGAAATATATGCAGCAGAAGAGCACCAAAATATTGGATCAAATCATCAACAATCAAAGATCATCATATGACAGATCCGACCTAGGATACAATCAAGTAAAGAATAAGGAAGGGTTGAGCTCCAAGACAACAAAACATGAAGCAAAACAAAGAAGCTATGCCAAGATTGTCAAAGATTCTTTCAAGAAGGAAGAGTGTATGCCCCTAAAGAAAAATATTCTAGAAGTAAAGAAGATTCAAGAATACAATTTCAGAAGGAATGCATCACAAAGAAGATCATCTATTCTGAGGTATCAAAGATTATTTTATGGTCAATGCTTTAATTGTGTTAATTTTGGACATAAAGCAGTAAACTGCAGAGCCTATGCCAATAACAAAAGAAACAATGCAGGATACTTAAATAACAATTATCCCAGAAGATCTTATGAATCATACAACAATAACCAAAATAGTTTTGGTTCATTCAACAATGAAGTAGAATGCTACAAATGCCACAAATATGGACATATAGCTCATGATTGTAGAAGCATGATGCATACTGATATCATATATAAGAATATTTGGAAAAGAGAACAAGAACAAGTAAACGAACAATAGATGAATGAAGGACACCCAGAAGTCATACTCTCGGGATTTGCAACAGTACAAGATCAAGATAAATCTACAAGCAAAAATGAATATGTTAGATACAAGAAGGTTTTGAGAAGAAATAAAAAACAATAAGAACAGGTGAATGAAAACCAAATCCCAGAGATCGTACTCACAAGAATTGCAGCGACACAAAATCATGATGAATCGATAGATAAAGAGAAAAATGTCAGCTTTTAGGAAGAGTATGAAAAGGAAAATGATGAAGAGGAAGATTACTCTACATCATAACATATATTTTTCTTATCCATCCATTTTGGAGACTCATGGGTAACATGGATATTGAACATGGGGAGTCTATGCAACAACTATTAGAGTTCATAGATCTATCCTTCATAAAACATGAAGTGTTTCAGAGTGGTGTTACAGATGTTTAATTCAGAGTGGTTCAATGACAGAGGTATAAGATGTCCTATGACAGATTGGTTGGTAAAGAAAAGTTGTTTCAGATTGAGATGCAAGTATGTGATGATAAGTTGCAACAGATTTAGTGGAGTCTTTAAAATAATGAAGTGGCAGATGGGTTAGCATTGTGGACAGTTGAGTAGTAGAGTCATGAACAATATGGGTCACATGGACAAGGATGGATTCATAAGAAACTTGGAAGGATTGGATAGATATATGTCAGTGGATGAGAGCATGAGTTCATGATAGATTGGTTCAGAGACTAACTCAAATATAGTTGAATGATTTTGATAATTAAATATTTGAATGCTTAAACTTTGAATGTTTTTATATATGTCATTGATTTACAAGAGGAAGCACCAATGGACAAAAACTCCAAAAAGAAGCAGGTACATGAATACCTACATTTGATTTGCCTGACATCTTGCAGAGAAGTCAAGGAGAGAGAAATAGTCAAGGGAGAGATCAAAAGAGTGAAGATAGTGGGAGAAACCCCAAGGAAAGCTTAGACAGAGGGAGCAACCCCATAGAAATAATTACCCTTTTTCCTAGGATATCAAAGGGGGAGTAAGAGAAAGATCCAGAGAGAAAGAACAAAAACATGTGAAGAGAAAGAAAAGAGGCATGGAGACAGGGGGTGCATCCCCAAGGAAGATACCCTTTTCCATTGGTGTCAAATGGGGAGAGATAGAAACATTGATGATGAGCGATGGTCACAGAGGGAGCATGAGCATGGTGTTTCCATGTCTAAGTGTTTCCATCAATGTTGGTGTTTCCATCAATGCCAAAGGGGGAGATTGTTGGATAGTTGGTTTGGAAAGTTGGTTGACATTAATGTCAACCCTTAGAGAGTGCTCTTAGAGATTGATGTCAACCCTTGGAGAAGTCTAGAATCCCTAGAGATGTGGATGAGATCGTGGGATAGGTTGGTTGTCGCGTTAGAGGTTTACCATTGATATTGACACGTTGTTAAGGTATACACTTGTTATGGTACATGTTGATGTACATGGTTGATGTGCATGGTTGGCACATAGTGTGGTACAAGTGTTGTTGATGTGCATGGTTGGAACATGGTATGGTACATGTGTTGATGTGCATGGTACATGTTGGTACATGGTATGGTACAAACACATATCTTGTGATGGTATGTTAGTGACTTCGATACATGCTTGGTAGAGGAATGTGTTGGTGATGGTGGAAATCTGGTTGAGAGGTGTCCTTGGTATATGATCCATGTGAGAAGATCCGTTGACAGTTTGGTCAAGGAACCCACAATTGATCTAGGAATAAAGACATGAGGGTCAATATACTTACAGGTAACACTATCATTGATGAATAATACATGTCATGTCATTTCCAATGATATATGGTATGCTACATAGTTCTCATGGTTGAGGAGATATGGCTTTGTGAAGTTGGAGGACCCTCAAGAATATTCTAGAAGCCTCTAGAAGGTCATCAAGAAGCTTGACCAGTCAAAGTGGTTGCAACAAGAGATTGTTGGAAGATTAATTAATTATCGAAAAACATTAATTAATTATTGCAGTGATAATTAATTGTTGTCAACCTTTGAGCAAAGTTGCATGTCGAAGTAAAGTGGAAGTAAACAGAAGATAATTAATTATTGCATAAATAATTAATTATTGGAGGGATAATTAATTATTATAGAGAAAAGTATAGTGGGAGTCAAAAAAGGATAACAGGTTGCATGTGAGTTGCATGTCATTAAGAAATTTCTCTTTATAACACAGATAATAGTCCATTTTAAATCACTTATGTGTATTCATTTATGAGAATACAGGCTAGATATATGAGGCAATGAGTCGAAGACAAAGAAGTCAAGTGAAGTAAAGAGTTTGCAGAAGCCAAGAGTAAAGAGAAGGGGTTTCATACAGGAACTCCTTGAGTATATCTGCTAGTTTCAGGAGGAAAAGAACAAACATCCATAGGCTGCAATGAGGAAAAGCGCAGATACTCGTAGACAAACAATATACACAATCGCAGACCTGTGAGGAAAAGTTGTGGAAGACCAGGGATCTAAAAGCTCAGGCCAACTACAATCTAAAGGTACTTCTTCTTGAGTGTGTTAAGGAGTTATTTTGAATAAATCATGAACATGTATGTCTCAGTAATTCACAAGCTATTGATTTGGATAATTATCTTATGGATTTTGGCATGAGGAATAAGTGGTTGTAGTCTTGATGAGATATTGATTTCAGTAACAACATAGGTATCAGAAGAAACAAAAACAACATGTTATCAATTAAAACAACAGAGGTGGTGACATGGTTGTCTACAGTTATATTTCAGGGCGGTTGGATGGGGAAATGAAAGAGGGTTGTATTCTCCTTCTGGTTGGAGCCAAAAAATCAGGGATTTTGAGCTTCCTTCAGGTTGTAGCATGTAAATAGAGGGTTGGAACCTCCTTTCAATTTAGCTGGAGAAATAGGAAGTTGGTGCTTCCAATGAATATACTCTTTGACAAATAAGAAAAGCATTATGTCGTTTTTTCCCGCATTAGGTTTCTACATAAAACTTCGGTGTATTGTGTTTATGTGTTGTTTATGCATTGATTTATGGTACTAATTATATATTGAATATCAATGAAGATTTAAATTGTGGTTAAAGAAAGAAAAGTATTAATACCGATTCACCCTCCCCCTCCCCCTCTTAGTATTCCAACATAACTTACCATAACTTAAGAAATCATTCCCAAATTGTGTACACCCACATGTTAGATTCCAAAATTTGTTAAAAAAGATCTCAATTAATAATGACACACTCAAGTTACCAACATTAGCTCAACATATCAAAATTGAAATCAGATTAACAACTAAACATTTGTAAAATATGTTATTACCAAACACAAGATTAGGCTTGCCTCAAATGCAATTCACATTGCTAGTCAAGCGATCCATCTAGTCTTCTAGCCTTCGTCAAATCAATGAGCACCAACCAGTTTCCACCCAACCTTACTCAAGGAAAATTTCTTCTTTGAGGCTCTTGAGTTATATGAGATCACAACCATGAGCTTAATTGAATCCAACAACAAAATGTGTATTAGCAATGCATATTCCACCAATTAAACTTGCTAAGCAAACAACACCTCTAACAAGTAGATTAACATAGAACTCATCTACCTTCCAATTCAAACTAACCAAATAAATTATCTTACTCAAAGTTCTAACATAATTGTTATAACATCTCCCTATAGCATTGGTTACCCACCTAAACCCATAGAGGCCTCTATTTGTAGGTTTTTAGAGACTTGCCACTTTAACTCCATGTAAAATTCCTATTTTTCTAAATTATTAATTACTAATTTTCCACCCAGCACCCCTCATTTTTTTTCTTACATAGGTGAATATTCACCCTATAATATGTGTCACTTTTTTTTATTTTTTTAATAACTAAATTTACAAATTAATTAATTATATATATATATATTTTCATTTAAATAATCATAATTCAAGTAGCTCCTTGAAAGTGGATGAATTCCTTATAGACTAATTCCACTATGGACTTACCTAAGGTTACCTTAGCTTAGTTTGGAATCTAGAAGGTTTAGTCACTAAGGAGTAAGGATTCTACACTTCAAGAGCATGCCCTCTAATCATACCCATGAAATAAGGACTCACCACCCTTATTCCCATGGTGAAAATACTCATCCTTACATATTCTACAAAGAGAGACTCTTCGCCCTTATCAAGGCTTCCTGGTTGTGTCCCATGTCCATATGTTGGTGATCAGGCAAGGCATTGCCTTGTGTCCTACATAAGCACAAACCCACACAAATCAAGTGCATCATATGCTATAAATTTGTCATAATAAAATTCAATTATTGGATCATATGCTACCTCAGACAAGGCTTATGTAGATGGAGTATCAAGGCTTGTAATCTTTAACCCATATTAACAACACATTTCTTTCAGGAATCTTGTAGAGTTGGCTTTCTTGCCCAAACTCTCACTTATTCAACAATATTAGAAATATTTAATTATCATCCTTTAATCAAGTCATAATCATCCAAATATCAAAACCATAATTCATCAATTGCATCAACATCATGATATACAAGCTAACAAACTTTCAATCAAGAGTATAATGGCATCTCAATAATAAATAGCATCCCACAAATCATGTGTGTGTGTGTGATGTTGTGCAGAGGGCATCTCATTAATAAATAACATCCCACAAATCATATATGTGTGTGTGTGTGTGGAGGGGTGGGGGGTATAAGAGTTTATTCAACACAATTCAGACAAATCAACCATATCCATGCTATGAGTCACATAAAACATCAAAACAACCCTCTACCACATAGACCAATCCAGATGCACAAAGGCAAAGAGAAGGGAATTTTGAGATCGATCAAATAAAGCATTTTCAAAGGCAAGAAGGCCTTACCCTTTGTCCTTTTAACCCCTTTAACCATCAAAGGGACAAGGTGAAATTCATATCAATCCCCCTGCATTAAAAACAAAAGATATTTAAAAAACTACAAACACATTGAACAAAAATATAATATCACCTTGCCATAGATAAAATTTAGTTTATTTGGGGGGGGCGAAGGA
>JZKD02S2247603.1:0-12652 GCA_000966675.3 Picea glauca
TCTACGGCGTGAAAAACCAAACTCATTAAGGCATTATGGAACGAAGTACCAACATCTATTATAAGGAACAAAACGCCCACATCGGGAAGCACAAGACTCCGACCAGGTTATCATTCGCATCTATCAATTAGGGCGTGCAATGATCCCCTCATCAGGAATCATGTCATCACAAGGCGATATGCGTGACTATAACCATGGTGCAACATAACATTTCTAGACCTTTAACCCAAGCTAAATCCCTCGCGCTAGGAGACCGAATGAACTATCAAAACATGAAGAATAAACCCAAGCACACAAACAACAAGTCAAGAAGATGCAAGGGAAATCTAACTACTATAACAATCATACATCACCTTAAATTCCAAATCAATCCTACAACACATGGTTAATGATGCCTAGGAATCTAATCTTTAACCAATCATACCTCACATTAATTTCTTGATTCCACATGTGTCATACATTCCTTAAACTGATCTTTCTTTACCATTTTTGGAATAACTTCTTGTTTTTTCTTTTTCATTAAAAATTGAACTACTATATGCACTTAACATAATCAATATACGTTGTCTATTAATATAAGTGAACTACTTAACATTAAAAAGTGAACTACGATGTCTACTAACATTTGAACTACTTAACATAATATAAATGAACTACGTTGTCTATTAAATATTCGATGTTGTTGTCTAAATTATTGTTGTCTAAATCCACGATATTTTTTTCTAATATATCGCTATATTATTGATGTCTATATTATTGTTGGATATATTATTGTTGTCTAATATATCATTGTTGTCATCATATGAAATGGTGTCTATCATATATAAAAGTTGTTGTCAATTATATATAAAAATATGTTGTCTATTTTATATAAAGTCGTTGTCATCAATATATAAACGTTGTCCAACATATCATTATCAATATCTCAATATTCACATGCAAAAACATATCAATATTCACATATTGATATCATTATTCGCATTGTCCAACATATTGACATATCAATATTCACGTTGTCCCACATATTGATATCAATATTCACGTTGTCTATATGATATATGGGATGGAAACACAACCTAAATATGTGTTGCCTAGCATTGATACGTTGTCTAGCATTTAAAAGGAAATGTTGTCTAAGTTATCATTGTCTAGCATTCATACGCATTCTAAATATATATTGTCTAGATATATGTTGTCTAAATAAACTGTATGATATCGCTGCCTCACAATTAAAATTTATGGAAATCGATGTCAGAATTATGCTATCTAACAATAATCATTATGGGAAATCATTGTGTAATCAAGGCAAATTTATGGGAAATCGTTGTGTAAAATACGTTTAAGGTGGAATTGAAACTCTAAGAAAAATGGATCACTGCCCAGCAGAATCACAGTGTAAAATACATTTAAAAGTGAAATTAAAATGCTAAGAAAAATGGATCGATGCCCAGTTCAAAAGTTTATTGAATAATGTTGTTCATTGATTCGTTGTATTAAGTAATTCAATGTCCATTAATTATTGAAAATATATTAATTCATTGTCCATTAATACACATTGTCAACAAAATCAATATCGATGTCCAGTAATGAATCTATGACTAACCATTACACAGTCACCAAAACACAACCATTACACAAGTAAAATCACAACCATTACACAAGTTTAAATGAATCCATTACACCAGTAAAAAAACAACCATTACACAAGTAAAAACGCATCCATTACACCAATAAAAACGTAGCCATTACACAAGTAAAAACGCATTACACCAGTAAAAACTAAATCACATATGGTCATAAAACGCAGTGATGTTCTGGAAAAAATGATTGGGTAAAAACGATTTGGGAAAAATGATTTCTTCAGAGATTAATCCTTCAAGGATTAATCATTCAACGTAGAGTTTAAACATTCCAAATAAACGAAAAGTTTTTCATTCAAGGAAAGGCAGAGGTAATCAATCACAAGAAACCGCAGAGATTTATCATAAGAGAAAAACGCAGAGATAAGTAAGGGATATATAGTTGGGAGAAATTTATCCTTCACTCATTATCCATGCATAGGAAAGAAGGGAATTTGACTCTATAAGTCTTTAAACATCGTAGTGACGACCATCGATTTGGCTCCTGGCCAACTTCTCAGGCATGGACTAATAACTTAAGGGATAAGGGACAGAAGATAGAAACACAATCTGCATCCAAATCTTCTCCGTGGAGAAGCAAATAAAGAAATAAAAGCGCAATCAAGGAATAATGAAAATGGAGGGAGGAGATACAAGAACGTAGGCAAGGTTGAGTCCAAGGCTCATTATGTCCATGCACAAAGTGACAGTAACTCAAAAATAAAGGATACAATGGATAGCAAGGGTTATTACTGAATAAATCAAGCAACAAGGGGATTACAGTTACAATAGGAATGCATGTGTAAGAAATCTCATGGCCATGAAATCTTCAACCGAGTACAGAAAAACATGTATAAATTAAATTCATTGCAAGTAACAACTTGAATAGGCATACCTTAGCCAAATGTGAATTCTCCGAAGTTGTTGTCTCGTGCGTGCTTCGTCCATCTCCCTCTTGCCAACCGATGTGACATCATCGATACCTCCCAACCAACACTAGGAGTACTCTTCTTACCCATGAGCCCCCTGAGCCGCAAAGGGTCCATGCACACAATACCAGAGAATGATAGCACCCATCTCGCCTCGCAAGGTCGAGCTACCACTCGTTACCCGAGCTAGGTATCCCAACTCCCATAAGAGAAAGTTCAATCAAGGTAAAATTTCAGCAGTGTAACGTTACGCAAAAATATGAGATCCATACTCCTCCTCCTCCATCCTTTTAATAGAGTTTTCAAGTAATTAGTTTCTCAAATTCTCATTAAATTCCTTTTTCATTTAGTTAATTTTGAAAAACCTCGTCTCTACACATGTCGCTCGATCCCCTAGTTGCACCAGAAAATCAATTTTATTAATTAATTAAGTATTATTATTTCCCTCACCCACCTAAAGCATTCCTAAAAACACTCCTCGGTTTCCCAAAATTCCCTTACACTTCTTAAATGACTTGTGCCTTACTTAATTCCTAGTTGAGTTCATAATTAGAAATTTCTAAAGGCAAGATTCCTTACTAAGTTAGACATTCAGCTTTTTCCTTACGTTTCCCCTTTTCTTTAAGTTTCCCTTTTTCTTTAAGTTTCCTATTTCTTTTAAGTTTCCCCCTTTTTCATTTTTAACTAAAAAAATTCAATTTAGAAAGTGTAGATAAAACAACCCTTTTACCATTTTTTCGTTTTAATTAAAAACTAATTTAGCAAGTGTAGATAAAACAACCATTACCCTTTTTTTTTTAAATTAATCCTCCATTATAATTTTGACTTTAATAAATAAGTTTGAATTTCTTACCCCCCTTCTTGTTATATGTTTATTTATTATTATTTTTTACCACAAGGTCTAATTAGTCCTAGGTTTTAATTTCACTAGGTTGGGTGACATTTTTTTTTTATTGGGAAAAATTGTTTTTAAATCTTACTTATCACATCATTCATTTTAAGGCCGACTAATTTTATTCACTTACTAGTTAAAATCGCAATGTTCCCTTCAGGACGCACTAGGTGCTCCAAGGGTGTCACTCGCCTCTTTGTGTTTTCCTTGCGCGACGTGCCCTTCAGGATGCACTACATGCTCCAAGGGTGCCACTCACTTCTTGATTGAATTTGGTAGACGTCAAACCCCTAGAGTCAATACTTTGCCATGTGATCTTGTGGGAGACTAAGGGCCTCTAAGGAATAAGGCCCCTACCTTATTGCGTGCCCCTTAGAATCATCATGAGCGACTATCACAGTCTTCCTTCACGGCATCGTAGGTCTTCTCGAACTAGGTAATCGTTAACCTACAGTTCGAGCCAAGACGGGAGTGCTAGTAGGCTATGGCAAGGCTTGTACCACACCTCTCCCTCAAAGTCTTTGGTTGTCGTGCGTGACCCCTCTACTCCATATGTGAGTCTAGTCGGTAAGCTATCGTCAGCCTGCATCCATCAGCGAATCATGTCATCAATAATAATCAATCATCATAACATCCAATCATATGTACATATGTCACATCAACAACATTCAAACCCAATAGTCCACTCCCTGACTCAATCTGGATTCCAAGGGGTTTCATTGATGCCTTTGCATCCTCGAGGTCCAAAGTTCTACACACTCAGGAGAACCCAGTCAATAGAACCTGTCTAGGTAAATACAACCAAATAACATATCATCAAATCCATAATATCTCATAATCATAATCCAAATGACCCATAGATATAATAACCCGGATCACTTGCAAGCAAGTGTCCTCAAAGAATATGTTCTCCTTGCAAGTTTCCTCAAAGAATATGTTCGCTCAGTGCACGCAAGAGCGGGATGTTACAAATCCATGGAAAACAATTTTCCATGGGGATCATGCCTTTCTGTCCTCTTGAATGCTTCATACCATCTACATTTAAAAATACAACATTTGAAGGATTGACAATCCAACTCACTAAATTCAAGGGTTTGGGATAGCAGTAATCCAGGCTAGCCTTATATTTATTTCCCTCAAAGATGAAAATGGTGACCAATGGAAATTGCAATTGAATTTTTTCAAAATAAAAACTATTCCCTTCAATAATATTCTTCTCTTTTGAATTTGCTTGACTTGATTGTTTCAAATCAACCATGATTCCATAATAAAAGGATCATCTCTTATCATTTATACTCTCTAAATGAAAATATTGACCATATTCTCACATTGTAGGATATTTCCCCACTTGTGGTAGATCTTTTATGTTAGTGAAAATAAATATAAGTGTGCACAATTAAATAGTTAATGGTGCCAATATTGTATTGAAAAAATATTTCATAAGAATTCCAAAAATACCTTTCTTTCATATCATCTATAAATGTTGATCTCATCTTTAGTTATGTTTTAATCTAGGGCCACCTCACCTATTTTATCATGAATTTGTTCACTAACTCATTCAAGTGTGCAGTGTTTTCCCGATTATCCATTTAGATAAATGTGAAGTGGAGCACTTTGTTGGTTCAATCTCCTAAATTGTTCTCTCAATTCTTATGCTTCTTCACTTTTTATGTTATACAAATCAGTGCATTGATTGACATATTCCATTTGGTATAGAATTTATTTTCAAGCACAACACATTCATCGACATATATTAAATAATCATGATGTATTTAAATCTCTAAATGTCTTTCTATAAATTTAAAAATAATATTTTTTAGAGTAAAAAATTGTAAAAGTGACCACATTGATCATGAATTTACCTACCAACTTCTACTTCAACACCATTTGGAAGGGGTTTTTATCTATCTATAATGTCATATCCACATTATTCACCCTAGAATAGTGGTCCATATTCATAATATTTACCAAGGAATTTAGATAAGAAGAAAAAGTATTCATTCGATACATACCCTTCAACCATGCAACCATTTAGACGTGCCTTTTTTTTGGACACACACACACATAGTGTTTTCACATGCCTCTCAGAGAAAAACATCCATGTCATATACATGACAACTACCATTTCAATATCATCGACCATGTGTATATGTAAATCGACTTGTAGTTCCATAAAACTTGGAGGGAGCTCCTTCTCAAGTACACATACAATTTCTGCAATTTCCTTCTTTCATCTCGGTATTTCTCATTGTGGATCTCTTTAGAGGTCACCCACCTAATATATTAAAACTAAATGAGTATAAACCTTTTGTCATATTTAATTTAAAATGCAATATAATCTTTCTCTCCCTCTCTTTTTCACACACACACACACACACATTTCATAACACATACCTCATAAATGATGACAATCAACTTATGGTATTCATTAAGTTGATGGTAACGCATGAATCTAAGCTTCCCTCAGGTTGTAGCATGAAAATATAGGGGGTTGGAACCTCATTCCAGATGCAGCTTGAGAAAAAAGGAATTGTTTCTTCTAATGAATGTAATTATCAAATACATATAAGAAAAAACATTATGTGATTTTCTCCCGCAATGGGTTTCAACATAAAAATATTGGTGTACTATGTATTTGTATGATTGCTCATTGTTCATGGTTTTTTTATTCTGCACTTATTGAATGATAATGGTAAATTGATCATAAAGATAAACAACACTTATATACTATGGTTAAAAATAATAAAAATCTCTATTATTGATTCACCCCACCCCTCTCAGTAATCCAACAAATGGTATCATAGCAACAAGTCTCGAGTTCGAAACTCGCCTGGCATGCACTGGGGGGAGATTGTTGGACATTGTATTCACCAATTCCTGCAAGTTTCGTTACATGGGTTAACCCCCTCTCATGGATCCTAACTCTGGCGATTGTGGCAAAGACTAACTCATGCGGGTTTTGTTCTAACGACAATCGTAGTCCAACACAAGCTACCAATTTTTTGGTACAATTAGTGTATTTGAGGATACAACTAGCACCTGCACACTCATTAGACTTGGATCCATCAAAATATAGAGTACAAATATTAGTATTTAAATCTAAATTAGTATTTGAATTTAATTTAGTGTCTAAATCTAAGTTAGTATCTTTCCTATCTACTATGTTACAGTTAATCTAGGCAATTTGTTTGCAATGAATGTGTTGTAACTTGAGATGGTTTATGGCTACTTATAAACCATTCCAAGACATATTTAAAACCAACTGTAGGTCACAAGTTGGCTCTTGGACCATAGGGGGATCCCTCATCAAATTTTAAAATGATTGATTTCCACTATCACTAAACAACAGTTCTCTCCCTTAAGATCAGATGTCATAATTGGTTAATAAACAACATAAAACAAGGTAGATAGGGTTGAGGATAATGGGGTCAAAGGATTGGAATAGAAGACTCTAATTTTCAAAGAGCATAAGCCTAATCCATTGGACATGGAGTCTCATCCAATAGAGAAAAATACTTAATAACGAAAGGTGGAAGAAAATGAGAAAACATAAATCTCAGACAATATAGAGGGCCAAGGCAATCTCTACAAAACTAAGATGAATTGGTCATAAAAATTATGGATCCAACATGCAAAAATGAACATTTCCATCTCAGCATCAATGAATCTAGACATGAAATATTCAACAATATAATTTGTTGACAGTGTGAAATATATAACATAACAGTATAAAGGTCATAGATGAAATCTTTAAACAATTAAGAAATACATTCATTTTGATAGTGGAAAAACAAATTGTCATTATGTAAATCAAATCATTTAGAGAAAGAACGGGTTTGAAAATATAAAAGAGATTAATACAAGAAGATGAAAAGAAAAGAAAGCTCTGTTAGGGATGAGTTGAGAATCCATGGATTTATCTTCAATTTCTATAAAAAATTACAATAGCCTTACAGGATTCATTATAAAGTACACGGTCCTTTCTTCCTAAAATCTCTTAACATATCCCCTTAAGACGAACGTCTTCAAATTTTACTTATATCCTTTGAATACTCACTTGATGCCTCAAAAGTATCCATAAAATCTTCAAAAAATTCCTTATAAAGTGAATAAAATATGGATAGATATTCCCTCAAAAGTAGATCTCACAGGTATGTTAAACAGCTGGAATTGATTGTTATAACAACCCCTCAAAACATGTATATGCACCAAATTAATTATCCAATTTTATCCTCGTTGTAAGAAGCTAATAGCTAATTGTACAAGGGAACTCCAGCTATACTTTTTCTAATTTTTCCTTTATAATAAATTATGCATGGATGGTATGTTAACATTTAGAATTCACATTGTATGGAAATATAATTCTGGAACCAAAAGTTTACTATCCAACATTCTCCATCCTGGGTGAGCCTTCAATATCTCAAAACTTCTGGAAAAATTGAACTTTTTTTTGTATGCTCTTCATTAGTGATGAATCGTATTATAATAATGTTCTTTCCAATCTCCTCTATAAATTCGTTTTAATGGAAAAGATTTCACTCGCAGCTTCTGCAACATGTTGAGATCCATGTGAAGTAGCTTCTGATATACTTGATCTTGGTGAACTAGTTTTTCTATATCTGGATGATTCAGAGGGCTTTGTTTTCTCCAAATGATCATTATCCAACTTTGAAACATCAAGTTTACCATACCTATTTTGAAACAAGTAAGCTCGCCTCTTTGTTTTCTTTTTGTTTAGGAATAGATATGCAGAATTTTTTGTGTAGAAGGTTTCAATAGAATCCTCTTCTAGCTTTGTTTTATAAATGATGATAAAAAAATTCCAATGAAAAGAAGCCCAATTAATCTCACCTCCACTTATTTTTTCTCAGATAAAAGATACAACAAATACAAATATATTTATGAGTATAAGAAAATTCCTCAGTTAGAGAATCATATGTCTGAGAGGGCACAATCCTTGTGTAGAAGAGATCGACACTGTAAACAAATACCAAACATGTAGACTCAAAATGATATAAAATGAATTTTAAGCAGGTGGGCTTCTTTTATGTGCTCTCGGTAGAGGTATTCGACACTAAACCCATATTATCAAGATTTTTATCATTATCATCATCTTCTATATCAAATTTCACAGGTTTGAAACCTTTCTTGAACCATGGAACTTCCATGAGTCGGGGAATGTTGATCCATGTCTTAGGATTGGGATCCAACAACTTAGGAAGCAGCCTATTAACATCAAAGGAAAACCAAGGTGAGCACTTGAATTCTCCCTTAAGAATATTTCTATACATAGCCATTAGAACAAACAAAATCACCCCACATTACCATATATGAGTTTATTTCAACATCAACATGAGAATACAAATAAATTGGCGGAGATGGATTATGACGCCCAGGCATAAGCTCCAAAACATTTCTAGTGTTTGTATGAGATTCATAATCATTGATATCTCATAATGATGAGACCTCGAATTGAAGTAGTGGTAGACAACCCGATTTTCATGATATTGAAGCTCTAGACTCGGCTCACTTTCTCTAAGCATCAACCCCTAGAAGCATATTCTAGGTGTATATTTATAAAGCATGGATTCTCCTTACTTTGTGACAATGTAAATATTCAAGCCCTCTCTTTCCACCTTAACATTATTAATTCCTTTACAAACATGTCTCCCTAGTTGATTTTCTCATGAACCATGAGAATTCAGAGGCGTTATTGATTTAAACAGTTGGGATATCTTTTAACTTGTTCTGCATCCAGTTCAAACTTAAACGTCTTTTTTCCATGGCAACCTTGAATTTTCCCTATGACAATGGAAAACATTCCTTCTGAATACAAAATCATATCTAGGTTGGAAAAGGATTTTTTGTACACTTGAATACATCAATCTCAAGATTATTTCCACCATAGTTTCTTTATTCTTAATCATGAACACAACCTGCAACTCCTCCAAACATATTTGGCAGTTTTTTAGAAATTAAAACCATGAACAATTATGTCCGATGGATTTTGCCTTGAAAGTAGTGATATTATCTTCCATATTTTTGCATCTCACAACAAATGCAGTGATTTTGTTTTATAGGCATCGAAGGAGTTGATTTTATGTATTGGGCATGACAAACCCTCCTCTCGCTGGGAGCTGATTTTAAGTATTTGGCATAAAATTTGGAGTGAGATTAATGGACACAAATAATAAGTGGTGGTCAGATGCGAGCAAGAATAATCTAAGGAATGAGAAAATAAATCAATTTTACAGGAAATCCTACATAAATTGACGAGGTCAATTTATGTTACAACATAAGGATTTTAGATTGCTTGTTTAATTCCAAAAGTGGAGATATATCAGCAGTAAAGTCTCCAAAGAAATTATTCGAGCAATAATTCCCTAAAATCAAATTGTTGAACACCACTGGTTCATTAGGGTCATTTAGATATTTGACAATGTGCTTCATGTATATTGTATGTTCCACTTTCATATTATTAAGGAAACCAAAGGTGAGAGAAATCAATAGGAAAATAAACGAACCAGTCTATACTCGAAAGTAGGCCATGTGCTTATGGAATTTCCACTATAATGATATCAATAACTTGATGAAATTTAGGATCGGAATCCAATCTTCTCAAGACATTATTGATTTCTCTTATGACCTTGACATTTGATCTATCTAATTGCAAAATTTGAATCTCACTCTTTTCAGGTTTAGCATTCAATTTTTGGCACACAATAACATTTGAAGAAGCACCTAAATCCACCATACAATTGTGCACAATTTTGTTAAATATTTCAAATTTCAGGAGGAAATGAGTGGTAGATTTTGAATTCTTACCAATCACGGAAAAATTAATAGAAAATTGTTGCTTAGCATCTTTCTTATGATAATATATACTCTGAACAAATTTACCATTATCTTTGTTTCCCTCCACAGTAGTATATTTTCCTTTACCTGAGGATGATCCTTGAAGAGCCTTGATGAAACTCCCATGAATTTTTGGTAGCTTTAATAATTCCAACAAAGAAATATTATCCATGGTCTTCTTCATATATCTACACAATCATATTCTATATTAGTTAAGGCAGAGGGAGATGAAGAATATATGATAGTGTGAAGTGGACTTATGGGTAGTTAAAGTTTTCTTGGAAGGATCAGAAGTAGAAGGAGTATATGATGTTGAAGTTTTGATTGTACTTGTGGTATTGTAGGAATTTTGAGACATACAAACTTCTTCAACATATTCATCTTCATATTCATATTCATCTTCATTTCCTCCAAATACGTTGTGAGAAACATCCCAGATTGAATTGAATTCTTGTTTGGAGGCCTCTTCACCATCACCTGATTGGTATTCTTTTGTTGTTTCCTCTTCCTCTTTTTCTCCATCTTTCTAACTATGGAGGTTTCCCCACTATATGCAAGATATTTTAACACATTGACAAAATCCTCCATATTAATTCCTTCAGTAGGTGGAGAATTTTTGTTGGTGGGAGAAAGAATCTTCTTAAAAGGAGTTTTGAAAAAAATTATGCTAGATGTGCTTTCTCTAGGATTCCTTTTTAAATCAATAATCTCATTGGATAACTTCTTCAAAATTCTCTACAGGTTCTACATGTCCATAGAATCTTGATCCTTTTTCTCAAAAGGAGATTTGGTTGTAGGGGCTTTCTTTTTGTTGGAAGATATACCTTGTTCACCGTCTAACCCAGGATTCCCTTTTAGGATGAACATGTTTGTTTCCCAATTTTATAGCCTCTTTAAAGGTTGCTTCAAGGGTACCAGTCTATGCTCTTTTACAAACATGGAAATACTTATTGGAAAAGTTGATGTGTGAAATTTGATGGTTACATCCACAATAGGTTTAGAAGCATCTGGTATTTTATTAATTAATGATTGGAACCTTTAGTTAAATTTTTTTAGTTTCTCTTTACAATCCATTTTGATTCTAGAAAATTCTAAAACCAACATTGTTGGGTTTTTATCATCTCTAAATTTGCCAAGAAAATCAGTTTCAAAAGTGTTCCAACTTGTAATTGATCCTTGGTTGAGAGAGAAGTACCAGGTAAAGTATTTCCCTTCAAAAGTTTAATGGAAAAGTCTACGCACCACATATTCATGTTCTGCATTCATCAACCTGAACGCAAGCATAAATTTCTTAATATAATCATCAATATATTATTTCTTGTTAGGGTCTAACTTTGGAAGAAATTTCTCAAGATGCTTAGGTAGAGGATGTATACCCCTTGGAACAACAATTGCATCCTGAGCAAGCCAAGTTTGATTATCATTTTGATTAGTGTTAGGGTTATCCCTATCTTCTCTGGGATTTCTTGAATAATCACTTGAAGTTTCTTCTTCTAAGGATTCTCCTTCAGAATAATCTCTTAAAGTAACTGGAGAAGAATTTGGGGGAAGTGGTGTTTCACCACCACAAAGAGATAATTACTCTTCAAAAATTCGATCAAAAGGACTAGGTATTCCCCGAAGGAATTTTGAAAGGTTATCATCAAGGGTTGTAGTGGTTGGGTTATCGGTCTTGGTTGGAAGAATGGGATCAGTTGATGCTTCAATATGAATTTTTATATGTCTTTTAGGGAGAGGATATTAAATTGATTCGAGCTCTCTCTATTTACTCATTCCATAATTTAGGACACATAAGCATTGAAGCAATTTTCCAATTTCATAAGACTTGAATCTAGAAGAAGTTGATATTGTAGGATTAGGTTGGCTTGCACTTCATTGACTTGAAAATTGAGTAGGTGTAGAGATAAGAGTCAACTACGAGTCTAGGATTCACTCAACATGATAAGTATGAGGTTCATTGTATTGAGAGGAGTTTCTTTTCATATTAGAATGGGTGCAATCATTATTACACATTTGTTTATTAGCCATTCATTTTCTCAAGCCCCTCCTTCTAGAACCAATTCTATTGATGAGGAAAAATGTCTTATCTCAATTAGTAAGGGAGAACGCTCGATGGTGATTCCAAATGAGACTCACTCTCGTTTGGGATAACAATCTCTAACCATTATGTGGGCTTGGTTTCCTCTAAGATTTTTAGAAAGAAAAGAAGGAAATCAAAATTCCTTCATATTATTCTTTTAATTCAATTTATTACTAATAAAAATAAAATATAAGCTATCTAATCTATCTATCATTCTAACATTTATGAATCAGGATTTTATCAAATAATTCAGGAACAACATTAAGTTAGATTGCTT
>JZKD02S2247636.1:17577-31951 GCA_000966675.3 Picea glauca
TTCATCTCCTAGGGTTAGGTTTTTGGATGTCTAGGACTTTTGGCATTCCCGTCTATTGTAAAAGGGCCTTCCGAGCCTCATTGTAATCATCTTCTTGTGAATGCGAGTAGCCGTCCCATCTCTTCTCAGAGATAAGCTGCCACCATTCTAGCGAGTCTTTCACTCTGTATTTTTACTGTCTCTGTACATTTCTCTGATTAATAGAAATCGTGTATTACTGTATATCTATGTTTATGGTTGCATCTATGATACATTTATGTTATATTATTGAATATCTACAATATCTCTGTGCATTTCTTTATTATATCTCCGCTCTCATTTCGTGCCAAAAATAATCCGGATCAACAATACTAGAGGAATTTCATTGTGAATTTATCTTTTATAGTAGTGCCTCTGCATGCATTAACAAGTGTAAAACAAGTCTTTCAATGGGGAGGCAAGCAGTAGAAATCCTTCGAGACCTTGAAGGAAAAGATAAGCACCACACCATTTTTGGTTTTGTCATATCTACAACAACCATTTGAGATTCAAACCAACGCAAGCGAATATTCCATGGGAACAGTTATCATTCTGAGACTTTTATTCAAACAATAATTAACTATCCAACATATGATAAGGAATTGTATGCATTGGTACAAAGTGTGAAGAAATGGAAGCATCACTTAATGGGAAAGGAGACCATAATTCATATAGATCATCAACCATTACAATATTTTCAATCACAGACCAAGCTACAATAGTCATGACATTTCAGATGGATGGGTTTCATACAACAATTTCATTTGGTAATCAATTATAAGAAAGATATTCATAACAAGGTTGTATATATCTTGTCAATACCAATGATCAATGCATCTACATTACTAAGGTATAATCCCTTAGCTCATGAAATTTATGATGAACAATATACAAGGGATGTCGATTTTAAATATGTGTATATGGATTTAATTCATGGAAATCAACAATTAGATTTTCTTGTGCATGAAAATTTGTTGTATCATCTTGGAAAACTTTGTATACCCATATATGAAATAGTAAATGTAATTAGAGAAGCTCATACATCTCTCATTTCTGGTCATTTTGGGGTTGGTAAGACAGTAGCATAGTTACAAAGATATTCTTATTAGCCTCGAATGAATGAAACAATTTCCAAGTATCTAAAAGGGTGGGTTATGTGTGCCACAAGTAAGCCTAGCAACATAAAGTTGGGATTATATACGACACTTCCAATACCTTCTCAACGAGGGGAAAATATCTCTATGAATTTTGTAGGGGGTTTGTTGATGTCCAAGACAAGTCATGATTACTTATATGTTGTTGTGGATAGATTCAACAATATGTGTATTTTAATGCCTTGCAAGAAGCAGGTCACAAATGAACAGACAACACAAATGTTATTTGCTAATGGTTGGGTTCATTTTGGGCTACCTACATCTATTATATCAAATCGAGACTCTCATTTTTGGGGAAATTTTTGGTCTCACTTATGGGAGCTAATGGATACTAAGCTAAATAAGAGCACAACTTTTCATCCGCAGATAGATGGACAGACAAAGGTGGTAAACATAACAATGGTACATCTACTTCGAGGATACTGCAACAAACATCCTAAGTTGTGGGATGAAAAATTTCCCTATGTACAACATGCTTATAATCATGTCATGCATTCTTGTACTCAGAGAACTCATTTTGAAGTATGTTTGGGGTACTTGCCTAAATCACCTATGGAGTTTGCGTTTGGAGAATCAAGTAAAGAGAATGGATAGGATGATAGAGATAAAGCTGAAAGGTTCATTTAGAATACCCAATAGCTACATCAAGTAGTACAGGAACAGTTGGAGAAGAGCCAAGCCAAATATAAGGCTAGGCATGATAAACATCGGGTTGATCATCAGTTTCAATTCGGTGATCAATTATGGTTACATATTAGCAAAGATAAAATGAAAGGTGAAGGTAAAAATCTCAGGCCAATCCGATATGGTCCATTCAAGATCTTAGAGAAGATTGGTACTAATGCCTTTCGTTGAGATCTACTAGCCTACATGCAAATGTATTCAATGGTAAATGATGAGAATTTGAAGCTTTATGAGCCTCCTATGATTATGGATGAAGATGGAAATATTCAAGTTCCAACAGTTGATGATTTTTCTCTAGAATACATAGACGAGCTACAGGAAGATGTTATTCTCGATAGAAGAATCATAACTTCACAGCAAGGTGATGTGGAATATCTTTGAGTTGGTCTTAAAGCAATGAAACCAAGCAAATCAAAGTGGATCGAGATCAATAAGGTGGGGGAGCTTTACCCTCACTTAGTTGCTGAGTAATTAAAAAATTTTGGTGGTCCAAAAGGCTTCCAATGGGGAGGAATGATCCAGGAGGATCTGAAACGCTCACAGTGGTCTAGAAATATTTGGAATGCTCACAAAGGTCCAAAAATATTTGGAATGCTCATAGAGGTCCAGGAGGATTCATAAATTCTCAAAATTTGATGATCTCAAATTTTCCTAAAAACAACATCAATGAGTATAGATCATCGATAGCTTTCCAACGATGCAAAAATCGCCTCAAACGGATTTCGTATGCAAATAATATGGTTGGTCAAATTTAAGGTCAAATATGGAAAAAAGTCAGTCAAAAGGACAAAGGTGACATGTGTCACCACTTAAAGGGTGACACATGGCACAATCGTACATTCATATGGTGCTTACATGGGAACACCATGGAGTGCTACATGGCATACTGTACGTCTGACTGGGCAAGCTGACATGGATTTCTTATAACACAAGTGGTCCAATTATAAATTGACACGTGGCAATGCTGGACTAATGAGAAGTTGCCATGTGAAAACCTCCCATTGGCCTACTACAGATGAGGTTATTTAAAAATTTTGGTTGGGAGTTCGAAGGATTGAACCCAGGTCTCCCTCCTTACACTCAACAACCTTACCATTGCACCATGCATTTGTTACTTAAATGTATGTGGCACAACTTTTATTTAAAGTCGTTATAAAGTTATATCGATCGAAAAAAGGGTCAAGGGATAAGCCCTCAACCCTTGGTAATATATGGATCCAATGTAACTGTAGCCTAAAACATGGGGGTGCCAAGAAGCAATACCAACGAACTATATAACAACCATTTTATATATGGTTTGAATGTTGCAACAAAAACACTATAACATATGGCAAGGCTGATGGGGTTCGAACCCACTACCTGCCATACCATATGCCAACACTTTAACTGTTGTGCAAAGGCACTTTTTGTTAAGGCAAGCCAACAAACAATTATTTATTGTTTTCCTTGATTTGCAGACGAAGGTAATGGCCCACGCCCTATTTAATGGGCATGTGTACCGAGGTAATGGGACACATTATAGAGTGTGTTTTTGTCTCGAAGTTCATGCCAGAAAAGTATCAAGACTTTGGGATTGCATCGAAATGCATGCCAAGAGATTCCTTAATGGAATTATATTAAATTTATACTCATTTTTCTCAAAATTTCACAAGGAATTCGATGGTGCACTCTGTTTTTGAGTTTGGGCAACATGTAAAAAGGTCATTGTAAAACATGATCATTTGAGCATTAATAAATAGGTCTCTATTGGAAGTAGACCCGAATATGTAGCCCAAATTGGGTAAACTCTGTTAACAAACTTGTGTATGTGATTTTGGTATTGTTCACTCAATTATTTGCAAGTTGTTTATCAATAAAGTGAATTTGTATAGATAAGTGAGTTCACATGTATTTTGCAATCAGTCAAACAATCATTATTATTTCAAAATCAAGTTAGATGTTCATGTGAATTAAATAATAATTAACATCTAAGGATTTTTCGGATCACCTTCTCTCCCTAAATGTGCTCCTAGAAGCCTCAACATGCTCCCGAGCATCCCTCGATGTCATCTCATACCAACTAGGTCTCCGGAAATAACTTGAAGGGGCTAAATATTCCTTCCCACCTAAACATTGACTCCCCACACTAGAAGTCTTTGAACATTGTTTTCCCTTTAAAGCCTCATGCTCCTTGTTTTGTACCACTAACATTGATCCATGATCCTAGATCCCCTTGTATCTACTCTCCCTGCATGGAAAAACAACCTTGGCATTCTTTCCAAGTGTATTCCCTATGCACACACCTTGTTGGGCAACTCTGAAATATGGAAGAACAATGACAATCTCCCTCAGAATCGATAATGCAATGTGATGCAATTTTCCCATACTTTAGTGCGATAACTCACATAGGTTGTCACTACCATGTATCAAGGCCCGAACAAGCTTGTCCTTTAACCTGTATAAATTTTCCTCTCTAACCCCAATGCTCACTAGTGTGTCAAGTTTAGATCCCTCTGAACATATGAGTACTTTCCCTCTCTTTACAAAACCCCTATTCTACATAATTGAGACCGAGAGAAAATTCTTCCCAAGTCCTGGTATATCTAGCACCTCTTGGGCTTCCAACAAACCTCCCAACTCAAGATAGAACAAGATTGTTCCATCTCCCTTTACTGCATATTTGGCATCATCACCAAGCTTCACATGGATCCCTGAGTCTTTTGTTAGACAACTGAATAACTCTCATGCTTCTATCATAATTTGTGTCCATTGAGAAATAGCCGACTCTTGCAACCTAGCAGCTTTGCCACTGTTGTACGACCTTGTACCTACAACCCACACAAGCTATACATGTTTTTTCCTTTTGCAGCCACCATATGTACACACTCTTCTCTATTGAAACCCATGTATGTACATGCTTGCATATGTATGCGCATGTTCCTTATACAACACATATATACATGTGCCCTTCTACACTATAACCCTTGCACACACACGCTCTAAACAACCTTCTCAATGCGTACAACTCCAGAACTCTGCTCCAATCTATTGGACATTCCTGTCGCTGTACCTATTGCTGCTTTGCTTCCCAGATCTATCCTTACTACTAGATTTGTCTGCTACTCCTATGGCTCAAATATTCCTAGATATGTTTTTTGTTAGCTCCTTCTCCTTTGGACTAATCAAAGCTGTAGGTGAAATTCCTTCTTCACCCTTATTGAGATCTCTTTGAGAAAAAGTCCTTCAAACACCCACTGTTCCAAATTATATCTAATAGATTTGTTTTTGTGCAACATGAGATTGGCTCCCTCTCAGAGTCCAAGCTCTAATACCATGTTGAATTTTCCCAACATGCTTTGAAACCATGTTGGGATCCCTACTTTAGCACCTAGGTATCTTGTTGTCTAGCGTTTTCCTTGTTGTAAATCAAATTAGCTGCTCACAAAACAAAGTACCCTTGTTGGAATAATCAACTCAAATAAATAACAAAAGCAATATTGGAAACCAAAATATCATACATAATGCACAAATATATTCTTCCCATCAACTAAGCTTATAATTCAAATAACTTCAAATCTTACAAGGACTCCCTTACCGAGAAAATGTTCCAAATAGAATCACAAAGAACTTTAGACAACACCTCCAAACCTTGGAAACTCCCTGTTTGTTGTACAATACTGAACTTTCATGTTTCCTGAGATGTACATGCCTTTCCCTAAGAGAAACCCATGTATACACACCTGTCTCCACTGAAATATGCACACACACACAAGGACTGCATGGTGCAACCCATCTATTGCGGCTCCAATCTGCTAAAACCCACTTGTGACTACCTATGTTCTCTCTTTTCCCAAACTTTTATTGATCGCTAGATGGAAGTCCTTCTCCACCTATTCGATGTCTCATTGAATCATAGTCCTTCGTGATCCAAGCCTCTCAAGCAAAATTCTGTCTCTATTGTCTGACTTTTACTGATCTCTAGATGGAATTCCTTCTCCACCTATCAGAGTTATCCTTGAATTACAGTCCTTCATGATCTAAGCTCTTGAGTAAAATCCCTTCTTTGCTCCCAAGATTGATCCCTTTGAGTCACAGTCCTTCATGACTCAAGCACTTGAGAAAAAATCCTTCTTTGCTCCAAAGTGAATGGAATGCTTTCTCCTTCACCCAACCTTGCTTTTATAATCTTGAGTTATGACCTAACCCTAATCTCCAAAGTGATTGACGATTGAGATTACTTCTCACCTCACTTGATATCAATTGCTAAGATTTAATTTACTAACGCTAATAACTTTAGCATTTCATTAAATTAAAATCAACAAATTAATAAAAGCACTTTACTTTAATAATTCCTTTAATTAAACTGAAGTATCAGGGTAGATGGCTTTGGAAAAATTCCACACGTCTAGACACTTAGACCTATGCGGAAGTGCATGTTTGATGCTACAAGCATCAACAACCACAACTTAGTTGCTTTGGTAATGGGAGTGTTGGGTTCATAGCTAGGTAATCTACAAAGTGTCAACGAGTCCCTTCCCTTTCACTATGTGTTCGAGTTCTCACAATGGCCCCAAGTGTCGACTCCTTATTTCTACTATGTCCCCCCCATATCCCAACTTGGAATCCTTATAGTCAATAATATTCCTCCAGGGATACAAAGCAACAAATAGAATTACCAATACCCCCCTCCAGACACAAATGGCTCCAAAATTCAAGAGGTAATCTAGGAAGCAAGACCCAAATCTACTAAATCACCATTTCCTTACTTTGAGGGTGGAAATACGAGAACCATGTTTTTAGAACCATATCCAAGGGGCCCACAACTGATTCTATTTAATAATAACATCCATATCCTTCTCATGTTGGAGCTAAAACATATCCATCCTCGAACCAACAAATGGAAAGTTGACATACAACTTGGGACCTCCTTCCAACTTTCCTCCAACCAACAATTAAGAGCTTCCCCTTTGACTTCCTTACCCATGAATCAACCAACTAGGGCATGTTTCATTATACCCTCAAGCTCATTCATGCTAACATCCTTTCCAACCACCATTCTAACTCTATCCTTATTTACTCTTATACACTTATGTTGCTTTCATTTGCTAGAAGACATGTCACCTATAGATTGTTCCAGTCTGAAATCCTTTGCACCTAATAGGCTAGAGACACAGGGACCATGCTCTACCTTCCTCAATGGAGAAACACTACCAATTCCATTGCCATATTTCTCTTTAGATATTTTTGGGTAAAAGGAAAACGACTCACTCAATTACAAGAAACAGATTTTACTCGACACATCATTACAATTATAATTGATTAAAAGCCTTTTATTAGCACAAACCAAAGGATCATAGACACCTCGGCTTGAAAAATATGGTGCATGTAAATTACCGTTGATACTTATTGAATTATACTCTACTTCGATTCTTGAACCATCCCCCACACATGCTTCATTAAACACCTTAGATGTATGCCAAATTTCAAGTAATTCATGCCTCGACTGAAAAATTGAATGAGGGTTAGGAATGTTCCCCGGATAGTCTACTAAGTTCAGATAGTTTTCCATCACTAAGAACCTTCACACCCAATCCAAATAAAAAACCTTGAATAAATAAACATTCGAACATCCTTAACACCCGCCTAGTTGCTCAAATAGCCCATGAGAATGAGTGGTAGTTGATACTTGAGTATATGATTTTAGGCATCAACATATCCATTATAATGAGTGTTAATGGCATAATGTCATGAAAACTGCAAAGTTGACATCTCTTATAGGGTGGAATTTGTGTTTTTTAGTGGATACAAGGATGTGAATTGGAGCATTAGTGTTTGTCATTGAGCTACAAGAGTGAAAGAGAGAGCAAAGTGAGAGAAAGAAAGAGAGAGGATGAAAGAGAAATAGGTAAATACAATCTCAAGAAGCAAGAAAGAGACAAGAAATTGAATTGTGGGGAAGGAGATAGCCAAGGCACAAAATTATAGACATGTGAGAAGCTTCCTACCATTGACAATGGACAACTATTTGAATCTTTTTTTAATAAGAGGCTTCCTTTAAACTTTTATTAATAACAAAGTGATATGTATATGCATTTCATACAAAAAAAAATTGAGTCATGAACATAGTTGTCACAAGCAAAACCTAGCAAGTAGAAGTGCCTATAGGGCTATAAAAAAATGGTTTGAACTCCACAAGTTTACAACTCCAAAATGAGATGGCCATAGGAAGGAGATAACATCAGGTATGGTGATATGATAGCCATAATAAATATATCCATAAAAAATAAGTAACAATAATGGATCCTGTTAGTGCTAGAAGTTGCCCCTAGACTGCTATAGGGTCAAGCCTAGCACATCTTAGTTATTGCAATAGTTTTTTGTAGATAACAATTAGATTTTGGATTGATTTGATGGATCAACGAGACTAAATGAGAAAGGAAAAGGGCAATAAACTAACTTTAGATAAGATATATACCATTGGGCATGGAGTCAAGTAAACACCTTGTTAGATTGAAGGCTAGTGAACTGCATATCAGACAAAATACTTATATGAGGGTGGATGGAAGAATGGAGAATGTGACAAATAGTAAAACATCCACCAAACAGAGATTCTCTCTGCAAAATGGATTTGACAGGTACTTGAACAAAGCACACAAGCAACAAGCAGATCACAACAAATTCTTTGCTGCTCAAGAATTTATTGTTTATGGACAACCATTGATTCTCAATGTCTGTAACTCATTCAAACAAGAAGAAAAGCAGAATGGAAAACGAAAAGATCAAGATCTGATAGCACAATTCATAGGTATGTTCAATGTCAAGAATGAATACTTAATAAAACTGCCCATAGGCTTACAATGATTCATACACATGCCTCTGCCTAAATTTCCCTCTCGGGTCTCCCCTCCACCTTTTCTACCAATAATCCATTTTATATAAAATTACATCATTCTAAATCTGGATTTGATTTCTTTTGATGATCATTTGAGATTTGGAGTTGAATTTACTTCCAGGAAATGGAGATTCATTGCCAATGATGAAAATTTCCCCCTCTTGCCATATGCTCTATCACTAGAAATTTCTGAAAACTTTCATCCTAATTAGACACAGATTTCTCCAGAACCATTGAGAAATTTTGCAAACCCTCCGAAATGAATGTAAATGGATCCATTTGGGAGGTGGGTTTTGAAGGGTTTCAACAAAATCTTTACGGTTTGTTCCAAAATTAAGCCCGAAATCACCCTCCTGAATAATGACGAGAATGCACAAAATCTAGGATGATCTTTCTCCATCGAATGCTTCACCTGTAGTTGAATACTTTAAAATCTGGAAAATATTTCGACCACCTGCTTTGTCTGTCCATGAATTTCTGGAAGTCTTCTTTTGACTATTGACAAAATCCCTTGAAATCTGGGAATGACCCTCTAACTGTCAATTTTTCTTCTAGAAATATAGAGCATGATCTATTATGATTTCCATCTCTTACTGATATGGAATAGGTTTTCTCCGTCACATGTCTACTAGAAAACTTGGAATTGCTTGCTAAATTGGTGCTCAAAATCCGGAGTCATCTTATCAGTTATTTTGGCGAGGTTAACACCATCATCCTGATTCGAACCCATGATGAATTGATTCATTTGCGTGTGGCATCAGATCTTAATAAAACTTGGAAACCTGGAGCTCCGAGCTTTCTCTTACAATTCTATGTGGTCGTTCACTATTCTGCACTTAAGACACACTATAAACACTTTGAATTTTGGAATATAACCAATCTAAAAAATCACAAGATTCCTTTTATAACTTGCGCATGTGCATGATGTAGCAGGTGGCTTGTCTCCAATTATATTTGTGCCACCATTATTCACTTCACTGTCATTGAGGATTCCTAGACAAACATTACCTCGAGAACTGATGACCAAGTAACCTTCTGGGAGAATCTCAAACTGTTTGTTCTTAATAAGCCATGGGTTACCCCCAAAATCCAGGGTTAAAAAAGTGTCTCACATCTTCTATAGACCTGATAGGATATTTCGCCTGCCAACACAATGGTAAGAAATGCTGATATATATCGTTGATTCTAACAATGTGTTGTGTTGATGTAGGTTTTGGGCACAATGGTTGTATGGAGATTTTTTGGGCTTATTGACCCATCTTTTATAAAAATCATAAGAATGCCTTCAGATAGTCTCCCTAGCACTTGGGTTTAATAACAAGCCACAATTGTATTTAAATAACATAAGCAGTCTAGATATGGCATGAAAACAAAACATGGCGAAGAATTCGAAGATTTTTTGGGGAGTGATATAATGTTTTATGATGGTGCTACATTAATATTACTTTTCTAGTAGCGTGCCTGTCATGACCAAAAGTCCAAATTTTAATACTGTGAATTTGAGTACTAACACTAGCTCCAATTGGGGATGGAGTCCTTATTGCGAGGTTCCATGAACCTGTAGACTCTGTGCCTTAATCTTTTCCCATCTCAATCCTCTTTCCAAATTCTACAACTTTAACCATGCTTGAAAACAAAACTGAAAACACTTCTCTAGAAACTGAAATCAAACCACTTTGCAAACCAAACTATTTTCTGCAACCTGTAACCCTCCTCATCGTTTCCCTCAGGCCATCTTTGCTTATTATTTGTAACTGAAAAGAAACCACAAGCTGAAAAGCACACTACAAACTGAACTCACACTGAAAATCCAAATCATATCTGAAAACGACTGCTCTACTAATGACAAATTGAACATGAACACCTGCTCTTGTGATGAGCTTATTTATGTACATAGACCTACACTAATCAATCCACATGCTTGATTAAGTAATATGATATCTCCAATGCAACCAATCAAGCAACTGATTGAGAGATTGGACTCCTGGCCGGTCTTGAAATATTAGAATGAATAGTGATATAAGAAAATGTGACTCAAAATACAACTAAAACTGATATTCATGGTGCAAAAGTAATACAAAATCTGAGATAACAAAAATCTTCATGTATAATGCAACCAGATCATAAAAATCACTAGGAAGAATACTTTGATAGAAAATGTATGCCTTGTTTTCTTGTTGACGATTCTCTTTGGATTCATCATAAGCTGGTGGATTATGGCAGACTTTTGAACATGAAGATCTTGAAATTGATTCATGATTATCAACTCCTTGAACAAAGAACTCGGGAAGTTGGTTCTTTCAAATTTCTAGAGGAATTTGAATCTCCTCAGCATTCCCAGAAAAAGGAACATGAATATGTGTGTTAAAGTCTAGATCTTGTTCATTGATAGTCAATGAAGAAACAATGTTTTGTTGATGATTCAGAACTTCAAAAGTACCGTTCTGATAAGAAAAATCCTGGGAATTTCTATGAGCTAACACACATTCATATTCTTTTTCAAGTTCCTTAAGAAGCTTTTTAAAATAAAATAAAATTATCCTCTTCACTAAATACATTGTAAGAGTCTAAAAAAGAGGATAAAACTGAAGCAACATTTTCTTCCCATTCATAATAAGAAAACATATCTATCCATTCTTTAAAATCTTGAAGAAAAGTAGGGTCTGCCACCAACTCTGTTATCTTAGTAAATGAAGCAACTGGATCAGTAGTTGAGCTCGCCATGTTGAAACAATGGAGTCGCCAGTAAATCTTTAAGCATGAATTCTTCAACCATGTGGAGTCGTCGGGTGAATGATAAGTAGTCTAAAGTGTCCAGCTTTAGTTCACCATCCAAAGCTATATCTCCTCGTTGCCGTTCTCCCAGGGAAGATATATTCACTTCCGTCCCCGGAAACGATGCCAAAAGATGTTAGTGCTAGAAGTTGCCCCTAGACTTCTATAGGGTCAAGCCTAGCACATCTTAGTTATTGCAATAGTTTTTTGTAGATGAAAATTAGATTTTGGATTGATTTGATGGATCAACGAGACTAAATGAGAAAAGAAAAGGCCAATAAAATAACTTTAGATCAGATATATACCATTGGGCATGGAGTCAAGTAAACACCATGTTAGATTGAAGGCCAATGAATTGCATATCAGACAAAATACTTATATGATGGTGGATGGAAGAATGGAGAATGTGACAAATAGTAGAACATCCACCAAACATAGATTCTCTCTACAAAATGGATTTGACATGTACTTGAACAAAGCACACAAGCAACAGGAAGATCACAACAAATTCTTTGCTACTCTAGAATTTATTGTTTATGGACATCCATTGATTCTCAATGTTTGTAACTCATTCCAGCAAGAAGACAAGCATAATGGAAAACGAAAAGATCACAATCTGATAGCACAATTCATAGGGATGTTCAATGTCAGGAATGAATACTTAATAAAACTTCCCATAGGTTTACAATGATTCATACATAGGCCTCTACCCAAATTTCCCTCTTGGGTCTCCCCTCCACCTTTTCTACCAATAATCCATTTTATACAAAATTACATCATTCTAAATCTGGATTTGATTTCTTCTGATGATCATCTGAGATCTAGAGTTGACTTGACTTCCAGGAAATGGAGATTCATTGCCAATGATGGAAATTTTCCCCTCTTGCCATATGCTCTGTCACTAGAAATTTCTAGAAACTTTCATCCTAATCAGACGCAGATTTCTCCAAAACCGTTTAGAAATTTTGCAAACCCTCCGGGATAAATGTAAATGGATCCATTTGGGAGGAGGGTTTTGAATGGTTTCAACAAATTCTTTACGGTTTGTTTGAAAATTAAGCTCGAAATTACCCTCCTGAATAATGACGGGAATGCACAAAATCTAGGATGATCTTTCTCCATCGAATGCTTCACCTGCAGTTGAATACTTTCAAATATGGAAAATATTTTCACCACTTGCTTTGTTTATCCATGAATTTCTGGAAGTCTTCTTTTGACTATTGACAAAATCCCTTGAAATCTGGGAATGACCCTCTAACTGTCGTTTTTTCTTCTAGAAATATAGAGCATGATCTATTATGATTTCCATCTCTTACTGATCTGGAACAGGTTAACTTGGTTTCTTGAAACTCCGTCACATGTCTACCAGAAAACTTGGAATTGCTTGTTAAATTGGTGCTCAAAATCTAGAGTCATCTTATTAGTTATTTTGGCGAGGTTAACACCATCATCCAGATTCGAACCCAGGAGGAATTGATTCATTTGCGTGTGGCATCAGATCTTAATAAAACTTGGCAACTTGGAGCTCCGAGCTTTCTTTTACAATGCTATGTGGCAGTTCACTATTTTGTGCTTAAGACAGACTATAAACACTCTGAATTTTGGAATATAACCAATCTAAAAAATCACAAGATTCCTTTTATAACTTGTGCATGTGCGTGATGTAGCAGGTGGCTTGTCTCCAATTATATTTGTGCCACCATTATTCACTTCACTGCCATTGAGGATTCCTAGACAAACATTACCTCGAGAACTGATGACCAAGTAACCTTCTGGGAGAATGTCAAACTGTTTGGTCTTAATAATCCATGGGTTGCCCCCAAAATCCAGGGTTAAAAAAGTGTCTCACATATTCTATAGACTTGATAGGATATTTCGCCTGCCAACACAATGGTAAGAAATGCTGATACATATCGTTGGTTCTAAAAATGTGTTGTGTTGATGTAGGTTTTGGCCACAATGATGGTATGGAGATTTTTAGGCTTGCTGACCCATATTTTATAAAAATCATAAGAATGCCTTCGGATAGTCTCCCTAGCACTTGGGTTTAATAACAAACCGCAATTTTATTTAAATAACATAAGCAATCAGATATGGCGTGAAAACAAAACATGGTGAAGAATTCAAAGATTTTTTGGGAAGTGATATATTATTTTATGATGGTGCTGCAGGAATATCACTTTTCTAGTAGCGTGCATGTCATGACTGTTATCACCCCATATATTATGGGAATCATTTGATGACTTGGATATTATCTGTATCTGGTGATTTGGTTGACAAATGATATGGCATTCTTCAAATAATTTGTAAAAAGAAAGAAAAAGAAAAGAGGGCTAAAAAGAATTGAAACAAAGGCCCCGTGCAATAATAGCAACTTGGTCATACCTTTCAAGCATGACCAAGTTCTTTTAAATTTCCAATTTTGAGAGGTTAGTGGATACATCTGATCAGACCATCTAATCCTGATCAGATAGCCCCTAGGTTAGAATTAGTGAATACATCTGATCAGACCATCTAATCCTGATCAGATAGCCCCTAGGTTAGAATTAGTGAATACATCTNATCAGACCATCTAATCCTGATCAGATAGCCCCTAGGTTAGAATTAGTGAATACATCTGATCAGACCATCTAATCCTGATCAGATAGCCCCTAGGTTAGAATTAGTGAATACATCTTATCAGACCGTCTAATCCTGATCAGATAACCCCTAGAAAGAATAAAATCTTAACCCAACAGTTTAATCTGGGTTAATTGCCTTGAGAGAGTATGTTAGAAGGTAGATTAACTGCTTAGCCTCCCTTGCCCAAATAAAGCTAGATCGACAAAGATGTTATCCCATGACTCAGATGCTTAAAGTATTGTTGAAAGAT
>JZKD02S2247658.1:3244-13658 GCA_000966675.3 Picea glauca
TGGGGCATTCAGATGTTTGTGGACCAATGTTAGTTGCATCAATCACAAGAAGCATATACTATGTTTCCTTCATTGATGACTTCTCTTGCAAAACTTGGATCTACTTCCTAAAGACAAAGGATGAAGTCTTTAGTAGGTTTTGAGATTGGACAATGGGGGTGAGTATACCTCCAATGAGTTCAAGGATTTATGCAAGGAGGCAGGGATCAAGAGGAAGTTGTTTGTTCCGTACAACCCACAACAGAATGGAGTTCAAGAGGAGAAGAATCGATCCATCATAGGGGCTGCTAAGGCCATGATTCATGACCAAGACTTGTCGATGTTTCTTTGGGTAGAAGCATGCCACACAACAATTTACATCCAAAACAAGTGTATGTGCAAGAATTTGGAGGACAAGACACAAAATGAGGCATTCACTAGTGTGAAACCAGAGGTAAGTCATTTTTCTCATTTTTGTTTGTCCAGTTTATTTTCATGTAGAGAAGAGGACCAAGTTGGAGGCCTCCAACAAGAAGGGTTTGTTTGTAGGTTGCAGTGAGACTTCAAAGTCCTATGGGGTCTTCATTCCAGATCAAAGGAAGACAATTGTAAGAAAGGATGTAGAGTTCAGGGAGGACTTTGCTTCTAGGAAGTCTCATGAGCCTATTTTAGTGACAAGACGAGGAGCAAGAAGCTTTGGAGATTGAGCTTGGGTCACCAACAAATTCCAATTCAGGGCAACAACCTTCAGGTGGAGAGGAGGAACTGCTCCTTCCAATTCTGTCAAGAGACCTCAATGGTTCACTTAGACATTGAGGGATGCTCAGGAGTACGTTGAGGCTCCCAGGAGCACATTGAGGGAGAGCAGACCTTCTAAGAAGTTTTCAAACTACATGGAATTGATGAGCAACAACATAGATTCCAAGCCTCTCAATGCTCAGGAGGGAGCAAACCAATGTGTATGGTGTGATTCCATGGTGGAGGAGTATACCTCCGTCATGAATAATGATGTATGGGACATTGTTCCAAGACTAGAGGGGAAGTCAGTGGTAAGTTCCAAGTGGTTGTACAAGATCAAGCAAGGTGCAGATGGCAACATTGAGAATTACAAAGTAAGGTTTGTGGTGAGAGGGGGTTCCGTAAGGAGGGAGTAAACTACAAGGAGAATTTCGCTCTGGTGGCATGGTACATTTCCATTAGATCAATGATGTCCTTAGTCCCCATTATGGGATGGAGGATACTTCATATGGATGTAAAGAAAACTTTCCTCAATGGGATAATTGAGGAAGAAGTGTACATAGAGCAACTTCATGGATTTGAGATCAATGGGAAGRAGTCCCATGTTTRTAGGTTGAAAAAATCCTTGTATTTMTCAAGCAAGCATTGAGAGCATGGTATTMHAGGATTGATGKATACTTGTAGAGTATGGGTTTGACCAAAAGTGAAGYAGAGCCCAATTTATATTTCATATTTGTTGAGGTTGATCTGCTCATTTTGGTGTTGTATGTAGATGACYTGTTCCTTACAGGATCAGATAAGCTCATAGAAGGGTGCAAGGGAGATATGGAAACTGAGTTTGAGATGAAGGAMATTGGCACTATGCATTAGTTCTYGGGGTTGGAGGTTTGGYAGAGACCAGGGGAKATTTCCTTGTGCAGGGTAMGTATGYAGTTGAGATCTTGAAGAGATTTCAAATGGAGGATTGTAGACCTGTCAACCCCTATATTTTTACCTTAGAAAATCTTGAGGGTCAAGAGMCAATATGCACTATTTTGGTTAGCATTAAGAKATTTTCCTAGAGTTTAGCACTTGTGTGAGTCAGAGGTTGGTTCCCATCAGAGACAGTTACAYGATCGATATATGGTTGTTTTTGTTTCAGAGTTAGAGCTAGCTTGCTTTCCTATGCATTTGAGAGAGATGTTTACATACAATAGGTGACCCTACTTTTTAGGAGACAATGATCGGAGCCTCATTTGACAATATTGAGCATAGAAAGTTGGTCCTTGCATGATACTGAGCCCGATGGAATTTTTCCGGGTGACATGCAAGAACTTTCTACTTTTAGCAGCTTGAGATCCAAGCCTTAGATTGAGATTTTGAGTGTGCAGTACTGATCCTTGACACGTTTTGAGTCTTTTGGACCTTTTCTCGGTGACATGCATGGTATTTCTATTTTTAGTAGGTGGAGCACCAGGGCTCGCATGTTGATTCTGATTGCATATTTGGAATTCTCTTAGAAAATTGAGTTTGATGAGTATGATATCATTGACATGTGTGGACATTCTATTTTTAACAGAATTTATTATTAGACACATGACACATGGCGGTGTTCCCCTAGTCATCCTGGATGTTTTTGATAGTTTCCTAAATTTTAGGAGTGAGACCCTATTTTTATCAGTTTCTATAAATAACAGGGGTGGNTTGAGGTTGATCTGCTCATTTTGGTGTTGTATGTAGATGACCTGTTCCTTACAGGATCAGATAAGCTCATAGAAGGGTGCAAGGGAGATATGGAAACTGAGTTTGAGATGAAGGACATTGGCACTATGCATTAGTTCTCGGGGTTGGAGGTTTGGCAGAGACCAGGGGATATTTCCTTGTGCAGGGTACGTATGCAGTTGAGATCTTGAAGAGATTTCAAATGGAGGATTGTAGACCTGTCAACCCCTATATTTTTACCTTAGAAAATCTTGAGGGTCAAGAGCCAATATGCACTATTTTGGTTAGCATTAAGATATTTTCCTAGAGTTTAGCACTTGTGTGAGTCAGAGGTTGGTTCCCATCAGAGACAGTTACATGATCGATATATGGTTGTTTTTGTTTCAGAGTTAGAGCTAGCTTGCTTTCCTATGCATTTGAGAGAGATGTTTACATACAATAGGTGACCCTACTTTTTAGGAGACAATGATCGGAGCCTCATTTGACAATATTGAGCATAGAAAGTTGGTCCTTGCATGATACTGAACCCGATGGAATTTTTCTGGGTGACATGCAAGAAATTTCTACTTTTAGCAGCTTGAGATCCAAGCCTTAGATTGAGATTTTGAGTGTGCAGTACTGATCCTTGACACGTTTTGAGTCTTTTGGACCTTTTCTCAGTGACATGCATGGTATTTCTATTTTTAGTAGGTGGAGCACTAGGGCTCGCATGTTGATTCTGATTGCATATTTGGAATTCTCTCAGAAAATTGAATTTGATGAGTATGATATCATTGACATGTGTGGACATTCTATTTTTAACAGAATTTATTATTAGACACATGACACATGGCGATGTTCCCCTAGTCATCCTGGATGTTTTTGATAGTTTCCTAAATTTTAGGATTGAGACCCTATTTTTATCAGTTTCTATAAATAACAGGGGTGGCTGGCTCCAAAGGTGACACATGGTAGGATTAAGCTTCGACATATGGCAGATTTTCAGTGTGACATATGGCATCTACATGGCATTAATTAAAGGGGGTGCACTTTCCAAGGAAAAAACATTAAAGTCAAAAAGTTAATTAATTAAAGGGGACGCATGGGTGGGGTGGCAATCCCATTGAGTTGATTGAGCCAATCAATGCTAAGTTTTCACATTAACTCTCTCTCACTCACCATAACTCCACTTTCCATGTATTAATTGTGTCAAATTCCTTCTAAATTTCTCTTAAACACTAAATCCCTAAAAAATAGGGTGAAATTCTTCATTGGCTAACTCATGCATTATTTGGCCAAATTTAGTGTTTAGACATGCATTGGATTCCTAATTTTGGCCTCCATGCATTCCTCCCACTCATTAAATCCTAAGTGCATGGTTAAACTTCTCATTATCTCCTCCCACTTCCTCAAGTGTGCCCTCATCACTCTCTCTTCCCTCACATGTGTGGCACATTGCCTGATTCATTCTACACCAAATCGTCATGCATGTGGTGTCTCCCTCTCCCACTCCACTTTCCTTGTATTTTCCTCCACTTGTGCCCCTANTTGAGCCAATCAATGCTAAGTTTTCTCATTAACTCTCTCTCACTCACCATAACTCCACTTTCCATGTATTAATTGTGTCAAATTCCTTCTAAATTTCTCTTAAACACTAAATCCCTAAAAAATAGGGTGAAATTATTCATTGGCTAACTCATGCATTATTTGGCCAAATTTAGTGTTTAGACATGCATTGGATTCCTAATTTTGGCCTCCACGCGTTCCTCTCACTCATTAAAGCCTAAGTGCATGGTTAAACTTCTCATTATCTCCTCCCACTTCCTCAAGTGTGCCCTCATCACTCTCTCTTCCCTCACATGTGTGGCACATTGCCCGATTCATTCTACACCAAATCGTCATGCATGTGGTGTCTCCCTCTCCCACTCCACTTTCCTTGTATTTTCCTCCACTTGCGCCCCTATTCTACTCACTCTTTCTCACATGTGGCCCATTATTTCCCTCCCTATAATTTATGGTGCATTCCCCTCTATCATGTGCTCAAACCTTCCTCTTAACTCTTCTTAACCTTACTTCCTCATGCATATCTACCCTTATCCCTCACTTMTCTTTCCCATAGTGMACCTCCCCCTTATTATTTWGGGTGCATATCCCCATGTTCCCTCTTTTACTATKCSTACTCACTCCTTCTTCACTCTCCAACATGGGAGTTTGGCTTGTTTACCTCATGCACATGTCTTCTTCATGCTTATTCACTATTTCATTCTCGCATACTTACCTCATTTTTCCACACATGCGTCCTCATTGGTTTCTTGGTAAATTGAACCCCTCTTCACTTTATATTGGAGTGTTGGATACATCATTATGGTCTGATTCTTTTGTAGCAGCAACATCATATATACTCTCTCTCTCTCCTATTATTCTCTCTTTTCTTCTAGCTACTCTTTCTTTGTCAAAGGATAATCATTGTATCGGTTCTTGACTTTTCTACTGTGGCACAATCAACCCTATGGAAAGCTATTAATAAAGAAGTGTTGTGCTTATTATCGAGCTTTCATTTTTGTCGGTATTGTGTCTTGACTTTGTGCATTGATTAGTAGCTCATAGTCATTTGTTGTGATTAATATTCGATCTTTTAAGTGGTTTTCTTTCCTCTTTCTTTCCATCTTTCTCACGCTAACACCACAGGGATCCTTCCAAGCTACATAAAATCTACTTTTCCCTTATATCTTGGCCAATTTTTACATGCTGTCCAAGACATTTCAGCCACTGTTTTTTGTCATTAATTGCAGAAAATTATGCTTCCAAACAACAACAAAGTACCCTAGGGACTCCCCTCCCTGAGATTGGCATGCTCCAACCCAGATGTAGAGGGGTCCAGCCCGTGACCATTTGGGGCTTTACTCCTTGAATTAACTAACACCTTCTTCATCATTGCTTTTTTGTTATATCAACTCATATTGGAGGGTCAAAAAGTGTACTAACAAATTGGCGTCATTGTTGGGGAACACAAGCCTTGGTAACTCGACATCAATGAGTTTTTACTTTAATTGATTTATTTATTCTAAATCACTTGGCAACTCCACAGGATATAGGGGTGACTCCACAAGGGAACTTACACAAGAATATCATCTGGTTTCGATTCCCTCACAAGATCTAGTTCTGAGCTTGAGCGAACTCTATCATCTTTCCCGGAACACGACTATTCTTTCACCATGAACTCCTCTTGATGTTGGTAAGTATACTGAGTTATTTGGTAAGTTATTTTCGAAGCACTATGGTGAGTGTAACTTCAACATCTTCATCTTTGGTTTTATTTTCATCTCAAGCTAGTAGTAGGTTAGCAACTGTGCTTTTTCAATCTTGGATTAACAACATGGTTGCAACTATGAGGCCGCGAGGAAGTTGGATATTCTTTGTTTTTGACCCATTGAGTTTTGTTGCATTTCCAGATTATCCTCATGACTGACCTGCACTTAAATATCTTAAATGCTTACCTTTGTTTGTAGGGANGAAACTATTTCCCATACATCATTCTTTATAATGGATCGGTATTCCTTTGTCATGGGATTTGCTCATTCTTTCTTTTGAATGGATTCTTCAAAGAAATTAGGCTCCTTCTCTATGAGATCACACATCAAAGCCATATAACTAGAGAATGTCTTAAGTTTCTTGATTTGTCTCATGGTTCCTTCTGGGGCACCATACTTCTCTCCATCTTGTATAAGTTCCCTTGCCCAAGCTGGCTTTCTCTTGTGAGAGATCGTCAGCTGGGGAGGTTCTTGAGATTCTATCATGTCATGATCTTCTGGAATCTCATCATCAGAGGAAGTTGTAACTTCCCTCACTAGTTCTGCAACTCTGGGAGCTATAGGTTCTTCTTCATATACTTCTTCAAGTTGACATCTCCTCGACTTCATGAGTGTTGTTGCATCTTCATAAAAGGTTACATCTCTACTTATCTCAATGTGATGGTAACCTGGTCTGTAAATTCTAAAGGCCTTAGAGACCTCATAGTATCCAACAAATATTCNCCTTGAATTTTCCAAACACTTCATCTTTTGATTTCAAGAAGTAAACCCAAGTCTTGTGAGAATAATCATCAATGAATGAAACATAGTATACATACCCACTAAGAGAGGTTGATGGCATTGGGCCACATACATCTGAGTGGATGAGTTCCAAGACTCCTTCTTTACTTTCACGATTCGAGAAAGGATTCTTTATGTTCTTTCCCTTTGCACATCCCTTGCACACACCTTCATGATCAACCTTGAATTCTGGTAGACCTCTAACTGCCTTGCTTACATATGGTAAGGATTTGTAGTTGATGTGGGATAATATTCTATGCCAAAGTTCACATGGAATCTCAGTGGAGTGAGTCAAGGTTGCATCTGAGTGACCTTTTAACTTATATAGGCCACCTTCTTTTGTTCCAATAACAATTTCATCTTCTATGATTGTTCCTTTAGGCCGCATAAGAACTTCACCATCTATGAAAGCAACTCTGAAGCCTTTCTTATCTAAATCGAAGATAGAAAGTAAGTTCTTTGTCAAACCTGGTACATATAGTACATCCTTCATCTTCATTGGGGTCCCTGAATCAAGTTTGTAGATGGATTCTCCCACAAATTTGATAGGGTACTGGTAATAATCTCTAGGGGTAACATTTTGGGGAAAGTTATTTTCTTTAAGGTTAGAGAGAATGTCTCTTTGACGTGTCATGTAATTAGAAGGAAGCACCACTTTCTATGAGCCAAGTATCCTCTCCAGGTGACACAGATTCTGAGAGGGCTGAAAATAAAACGTAGTTTTCAATCTCTTCTTTAGTCATCTTCGTGGGTGGGTCATCATCTTCAACTGCATGAGCATGACGTCTCTTGTTATTTCTCTTCTTGTATTCTTCTCTTCTAGCTGGACAATTCTTAGCAATGTGTCCCATCTTATCACAATGGTAGCATTGATAAGAGGATAAWTTTTTTTCTCTTCTTTGACCTTTCTGAAACTTTTGGAATCTCCTTGGAGGGTGAGATTCTTTATGAGAGTGGGTGAATCTCTTTGGGGAGTGAGATTCCTTATGTTGACGCATTTCCTTCTGGAAGTGAGATATTTTCTTTCCTCCTTTAGAATCAGTAGCTAGGGCTTGATCTTCATCCCTTAATAGTATTGCTTCTCAGTTAGCTACTCTTGCTTCTTCTTGAACACATTCTTCCCAAAGACTATCCAAATGGAGTTTCTCCTTTCTTGCACAGATGGTTTGGATGAAGGCATCCCAAGGTCTTGTGAGACCATTAAGAGATTTCATTATGAGTTCATATTCATCTAGGTTATCTCCAATTGTGTCTAGCTATTCCTTGAATTGAGAAATCCTAGAGAAATAGTCATGGACTGTTTCTCCTTTCTGCATCCTTGTACTTTTGAGTTGGGTTCTCNTGATACCATGTTAAGTTTTTTTCAATTTACTAGACAATAATAGCATATGAAGGATCACTGAGAGAAACACAATCACAAGATACACAACATTTCTCCTCGAAAATCCTCACGGGGGAGAAAACCCAGAAAAAACTTCCTTAATATAGATTGCCAATACAATGCCAAGATAAAAGACCAAACACTAGAGAATATCCAAGACTGAGAAATGCACCTCTCTTTCCTTCTTCTCCCAACTACAACTATCTCCAAACTTATGCACTTGATGAGTGTGCTAATGAGGTGCATTCCACTCTTATTTATATTAGCTGGCATGCACTAGGGTGGTGTATCTTCACTGGGCATGGCCGACTTCTTAACCTAGTGGCTAAAGCCACTTTAATTAGCCCTGGGGGCCGACTTGTCAATTAAGATGATATAATTAGGGTTTGACCAATCCAAAAAAGAGGGGATTTGGTCATACATAAGTCTCGACACGATCAATCCACAAAAGGGGATTTGGTCATATATAAGTCCCGACATGATCAATCCACAAAAGGGGATTGATCTATATGATAATAACTCAATAATAATTAGAATACTCTTTGTAGTTACAATATTTCAACAAACTTCAGTGGCCCTTAGCTCAGTAGAGGCAAAGTATATGGCAGCTAGTACCGTTAGTTGTGAAGACATTTGGCTTCACAAGGTACTATCAAGATTATTTGATGAGGAGTTGGATCCCATAGTCATTTANTAACTTGTCAACAAGCTTGGTGCTTGCAAACATCTTGACTTGGAGCTGGGAAAATGACGAAAAATTGAAAGTGCTCAGAAATTAATTTTGAACTTACCAGGAGGTGCGCCTGACTGAAGCGAGTAGGCTAGTGCAGTCTGTTTTCAGAAAATCCAATTTTTACCCCTTGAAACAGATTTAGCAAAAATTTGGACTGGTACTTCTGGTACTGGTTCTCGTTTCTCGGTTTTCTAGTACCAGCCAAAAACTATGGTTTCACTTTCTAGAGGTTCTGGCCACAGAAAAGGTGCATTCAAGCTGCCAATAAGTTAGCTAGGCTAGGGCACACTTCCCTAGGTGTTTTTTAGGTTGAAATTCCTGTCCAACAAAAATCCCTAATTTTCTTGTACGATAATAATGACGTTTTTTATTATCCAGTGAAAGGTGATCTCTTCAGCTTAGCTCTGATACCATGTTAAGTTTTTTTCAATTTACTAGACAATAATAGCATATGAAGGATCACTAAGAGAAACACAATCACAAGATACACAACATTTCTCCTCGAAAATCCTCACGGGGGAGAAAACCTAGAAAAAACTTCCTTAATATAGATTGCCAATACAATGCCAAGATAAAAGACCAAACACTAGAGAATATCCAAGACTGAGAAATGCGCCTCTCTCTCCTTCTTCTCCCAGCTGCAACTATCTCCAAACTTATGCACTTGATGAGTGTGCTAATGAGGTGCATTCCACTCTTATTTATATTAGCTGGCATGCGCTAGGGTGGTGTATCTTCACTGGGCATGGCCGTCTTCTTAACCTAGTGGCTAAAGCCACTTTAATTATCCCTGGGGGATGACTTGTCAATTAAGATGATATAATTAGGGTTTGACCAATCCACAAAAGAGGGGATTTGGTCATACATAAGTCCCGACATGATCAATCCACAAAAGGGGATTTGGTCATATATAAGTCCTGACATGATCAATCCACAAAAGGGGATTGATCTATATGATAATAACTCAATAATAATTAGAATACTCTTTGTAGATACAATATTTCAACAAACTTCAGTGGCCCTTAGCTCAGTAGAGGCAAAGTATATGGCAGCTAGTACCGTTAGTTGTGAAGACATTTGGATTCACAAGGTACTATCAAGATTATTTGATGAGGAGTTGGATCCCATAGTCATTTAATGTGACAACCAGAGTTGTATCAAACCCTTTGAGAATCCAGTATTTCGTGATAGGTCCAAGAACATAGAGATCAAGTATCACTTCATTTGAGACAAGATTCGGAAAGGAGCAGTGAAGCTTCAATATGTACCCNAAATCTTTTCAATACTCACCCCCATTGTTTGATCTCAAGACTTTGATATTCTTCCCTCTTTGGTTTTCAACTAGAACTTTGAACTCCTAAAACCTGCCAAAGACCTCATCCTTGGTCCTTAGGAAGTAGATCTAGGTTTTGCGAGCTAAGTCATCAATGAAGGAAACATAGTACATGCTTCCTGAGATTGATGCTACTGACATCAGTCCACAAACATCATAATGTACTAGGTCTAGAATCTCCTTAGACCTATGCTTGATTCTTGAGAAAGTAGACCTTGGTATGCTTTCCAAGCATGCATTCTTTGCATACTCCTTGTTGTTCAATACTAAATTCCTGGAAGACCCGTTACTATCTCCCTCATAATAGGAAACACCCTGTGATGCAAGTGTCCCATCCTCTTATTCCTTAACTCGCACAAGTTATCACTGTTATGAACTAGGGTTGAATAGGTTCACCCTACAATCTATAAAGATTACATTCTCTAACCCTTATTATTCTTGCTGTATTTGGGCTAGATTCCTTCGTTTTGATGAGGAAT
>JZKD02S2247691.1:1808-17183 GCA_000966675.3 Picea glauca
GAATTTACCAAAAATGGAACACCATTGTTTGATGGAAAAAAATATTCTTTTTGGAGCATAAGAATGAGAAAAAAAATTCATGCACGGGGATTTGATGTTTGGAAAGATGTAGTAAATGGATACACTACACTAGCTTATCCCCCAATCGATAATGTTCGGTAAAAGATCAGTAAATACAATTCAAAGGCTATAAATTCCATTCTAAGTGGTTTAATAGGTTCAAAATTTGTTAAGGTTATGAAAAGGAAATCTGGGACAAGCTCAAGAATGTTTATGAAGGAGATGTTAAAGTTAAAGGGGCCAAGCTTCAGACTTACAAAGGACAATTTGAACATCTGAGAATGAAGGAAGATGAAGATATTGCAACTTATTTTCTTCGAGTTGATGGAATTGTGAATACTATAGGAGGACCGGGAGAAAATATTGAAAATTCAGTTGTTATGCAAAAGATACCAAGATCTCTCTCAATGAGATTTGACCCTAAAATCTCATCTCTAAAAGAAAGACAATATCTGGCTATGTTGAACATGGATGAATTACATGGAATACTTACATCATATGAAATGGGAACAAAACATGAAAATCCATCCATAAGGGAAACAACTTTCAAAGCCTCCAAGAAGACAAGAAAGAACAAGCCAAGGTCAAAACCCTACTCCAACAATAATGACGATTCAGACAATGAAGAATAAGCCAACTTTGTGAGAAAGATGAAAACAGGATCTGACAAGTACAAATGTAAGCTTCCTTTCAAATGTTGTAATTGTGGTAAAGATGTCCATTTTTCTTCCAAACTTCCTTATGCAAGTGTTTTAGATAGTGATGAAGAAGAAGTTTGTAAGAAAGAAAAGAAATATCAAAAAGAGACAAGGAAGGAAATAAAGGAATATTTTTTTTTTACAGAAAAGAATATCTTCAAAAGGCGATAATTCCTCATCCGATGAAGATGATGATGGTGACAGTGACTGGAGAAGAGTACTCTTCATGGAGTTAGAGACTCAAGACAAAACTACTGAAAATAATGAAGGAGGATATGAAGAATAAGGAGAAGTGAATCTTGAGGAAGAATTGATCAGTTCCTTAAGTGATCTAATAATAGCAAGGACGGAAAAAAAGTATATCAAAGAAGAGTTAAGTAAACTAAAGGAAGGCTTTCAAAACCCTAGAAAAAATTATGAAGATGCCAAGAAGACTATCATAGATCTAAGGATTTAGTTGGAAAAATCCAAAGTGATTGAAGAAACACTCAAGAGACAACTGGAAGAAAAGAAGAAAATAACAAAGAATCTGGAAGATGAAATAGTATCACTAAGAAAGTGTTGGGTATGTGTTATATTATTTGCATGTGTGTGTGTGTGGGTGTGTCGGATACGAAAACTACGTCTGACGATCCCTACACCTAGACGTAGGGATCGTCAGACGCAGTTTTTGGGCGGTTTTTGCTATTTTTAGCGGATTTTGCTATTTTTAGTTGATTTGTAAATTAATCCTGGATTGAGGGATTAGGGTTTTGCTATCTACGGAATACCTAAAAACATTTTATATATTGTATGGCGAATGGTGAAATTCGATATAATGAAAATAAGAAAGGTTTTCCCGGTTGAGGGTTTCCGGTAAAAATCTCTGTGTACTCTGTGTATGAGCCATTGATTAATTTTTGTATTGCTTAAGAATCTATATGAATTGCTTTACTTTGCAGGTTTAAAACTTACAGAAAGGAACTACAAAACAAGGACATCCAACTAAATGTTGTCAATAACACCAAAATACTAGATGAAATCATCAGCGATAAAAAACCATTATATGAAAAGTATGGACTTGGATACAAACAAAATAAGATTGATGAGGGTTCAAGATCTATGATGACAGAAAATTAAGTAGAGAAAAGAAGTTATGTAGATACTATGAAGGGTTCCATCAAGAAAGAATAATACAAGCCTTTTAAGGAGGACACACAAAAGCCAAAAATAAAGAAGAATCAAGAAGAAGATCGTGCATTCAAAGAAACATAGAATTATCAACTAGCAATGAAGAAGACCCAAGAAGAAGATCATGATTTCAAAAGAACAACAACAACTAGAAGACCACCAACACCCATGTACTATTTATTGGCTTGTGTTATTCTTGCAATAATTTTGGGCATAAAGCCATAAATTGTAGAGTGTATGCAAAGGGTAGAAACACCTGGAACAGAAGTAGCTATGAAAATCCCAAGAATAGTTATGAATGCAATTATCCCATAAAACCTCGTGAGACATTTGACAAAAATTATAACATTTTTGGTGCTCTTGGTTATGAAATTGAATACTACAAATGTAACAATTTTGGACACATAGCCAAAAATTGTAGAAGTAATTTTATAGTTTATTCAAGGGAAACTAGGCATGTTCCTTCCAATCATATAGGGGAACAATAGAGAACTTGGAAAAGGAAGCAAGAATATTTGAAGGTTAAGGAATGTGGGTTTTCCTTACAAGCCCAAAAAAGAAGAATCCATTGGTATATTGACAATGGATACTCAAAGTATAAGATTAGAGACAAAAATAAATTTGTAAAATTAAAGAAAGAAAAAAAGGGGTATGTCATGTTTGGAAATGATAACTTAGCCAAAATTATAGGAAAATACATAGTCAATCTTGGAAACAAATATGTTGTGGCAGAAAATGTCCTACTTGTTGAAAATATGAAGCATAGTGTGATCCAAATGTGTGATCAGGTACACAAACTTATATTTAATTCAAAGTAATGTGAAATAAGAAAATAAGGATCAGGTAGACTAGTGGAAACAATGACAAGGACTCCAAACAACATATACATCCTGAATGAGATCGAAGAAGAAAGGTGTCTTTTGGGAAAATAAGATGAAAATTGGATTTGGAATAGGAGAATGGGTCATTTACACTTTGATAATATTGTCAATATCAATAAGAAGCAAGTTGTAAGCTAAATGTCAGAAATGTCAAAACCAATTAATACTATGTGCAAGCACAGTCAACATGGAAAAAAAAAAGTTGAATTCAAGACAAGGGAATACTCTACGACAAAACCATTGGAGATTGTACACATTGATTTATGTGGGCCCAAGAGAAGAAAAATACTAGATGGTGGACAATGTTTCATGCTACTCATTGATGACTACACCAGAATGACCTGGGTTTGCTTCTTCAAGAAAAATTCAGAAGCTTTCGAATGTTTCAAGGTATTCAAGGAATTGGTTGAAAATGAAACTAATTTTAAAATCAAATGCTTAATATCAGATAATGGAGGTGAGTTTACTTCAAATGAATTCAGGGATTTCTGTGAAGAACAAGGAATAAAAAGACAATTCTTAATAGCTAGAACCATACAAGAAATGGAGTTTTTGAAAGGAAAAATATAAATGTACAAGAAATGGAGTTGTTGAAAGGAAAAATAGAATTGTACAAGAAATGGAAAAAAACATATTGAATGACTCCAAGCTAAGTGATATATTTTAGGGACAAGCAGTGCAAACAATCTTTCTTATCTTGAACATAAGACTGATTAGAAGTAATAGTGATAAGACTCCATATGAGTAATGGAAAGGAAGACCGACCTATGTCAAGCACTTAAGAGTGATTGGAAACAAATGTTACCTAAAAAAGGAAGATAAGAAGATTGGAAAATTTGACTACTGGGTGAATGAAGGCATATATTTTTTGGGTACTCATGCAAAAGAAAAACATATAAGTGTTACAATCTAAGAATCAACAAGATAGTGGAAAGCATCAATGTAAAAATTGATGAAACGGACTTGATGAAGACCGGGAAGGAAAGCATAAATTCAAACATCTTTGAATAACAGGAAAATGAAGAACTAAAGCAAGAAGAAGAAGAACAAGAAGAGAAGAAATTGTTGATGCTTGAATCCATTAGGAACGAAATGACAACCTCATGAAGATGTAAATACTTCTGCGTTTATATAGAGGTTGTACTCCTCTTTAGATTTTCTTGGGATTTCTATCTATTCAAAATGTGGGACTTGATATAAGTATGTCGTAGTAATTCAAAGAAACATAAATATTGCGAGAAAATAAACAGAAAAATGTTTTTTGTTTTCTTTTTTAAAGAAAGTTCCTGAGAAAGGACCGGGAATCACACACTTCACACATTTAAAGAAAATAAGCAAAATTTCCTCACATCCATCATCGTTTAAGATAAAGATTTTTTATCACATAAAATAAAAAGAAGATGATATGTATGCATAAGAGAACTTTAATAGAGTGGACACATGGGTAGCTTAAATAAAGATAATGATAGATCAACCTCAAATACTTTATATTCTAAAAACAAGGTTACAAAGGATAATCGATATTGTTCCCAAAGTAGCTCTCGTGAAATTTCTAAAAAATATGTAGTATGTTACATATTATTTGAAATTTTAAATGTGTTTGTCTTAAATACTGGGATTGGGGATCCTATGGACCATAACAAAAATAAATACAATAAATAAACTTTTAGAAGGAATACGATGGGAGGTAGAAGAACAACAAGACATGGTAAGAAGAAAAGAGGAGTTATCAATCTTCGGTTAAACCTTTCTAGTGAAAGAGGTGGAATAATTGGATGAAGGACTTGATAAAGAAAAAGAAGGATGCGATCAACATAAACTTACTATGTTGGTCTCTCTCTATTTTCACTTGGTTGTTGATGTCCTTTTATCATTTTCATCAACGGTTACATGAACTGTCTCAACTGCTTCTTGCCCTTCATTGGTCAGTTTATCGATAGCTTTCTTGAACCATTCTTCGATGTAACTTTTCATTGGTGCCACGTTGATTTCATGTCGGATTTCTATGTTGAACAGTTCACCCTCCAAGTCTCTCAAATCAACGAAAATTCCATGTAATGCTTCTTCAATATCCTGATTTTTCATGGGTAGTCCACTAGACAATTTTCTATGTCGTCCTCATTATATTCAAGTATACCATAGATATTTTCAGCTGACAACCCTTTAAATGTCTAACCTTTCTCATCAAATTGTTTCTTTGTTAGGAACAACAAGTTGAGGATCAACTTGATTTCTTGTACTTTGTTAGTGCTTCCATCTAAGTCTACCTCCATGAAACTTTTGAATAGCTCTTCCCTCCTTTATATGGCTTGGCTACACGTTTGAACAATGTTATTCAAGTTTTTTATATTTTCTTTACAACATGCATTCAACTGTTTAATCTAACTTGGAGAAGGAATATCCTCTTCTCTTCTCCTTTGCTCTGTCATGTTGGAAAATCTAACACCAAAGAGTACCACATCATCAAGGTAAAAACCTTCTTCACTTTTTAGGTCGGCTTGCAAATACCCATGAAAGGCATGCGCCCTCGAGCCAAAAGAAATCATGTTCTTTGAAATTTCCCAAGATTTTGTGATCAATGCCATTATTTTTTTGATATTATTCTCCACATAGATCTTGGCTGACATTGTTAGCCTCTTTCTCATATACAATCATTAAGTCTAAGTATACCACCTTTGTATGTTTTACATACTAGGATACATTTGTTATCATAAGTGTGTTTCTAGATTCCTATATTGTCTCCTCCTACCTTATCTCCTGATGAGGTGTCGATGTGAGAACAATTGTGGTGGTTTCATTATTGTATTATACATTTGTATCATTAATATGAATACAATGTTGAGAATTATGGCTTGAGGCCTTTTCCACCAATCTTCTTGTCCTAATATTCTTATGCTCAATTTCTTCAATTGGTATCAGAGTTATGTTGTTTCTAAGGCCTAAATAAAGCTATGAAATTTATCAATAGGAATTGAATGGACGACATGGGAGATTTATTTCAATGGTCTTGACATGTCAAACATGTTTTGTACGATTCTTGCAGCTGTAAAAAGGTTTTTTGCATCATTGTTGGGCAGATCCTTAAGGTCTGATGAGAGATAAGTAACATCTCGTTTATTCAAAAGTTTATCTATATTTTATCAAATTGATATATAGATATATCATTTTTTCTACAGATCTGTACGTGGATATTCATACATAGAGAAAGCTTATATATATAATGCATAGCTCTACATCTGTTAGGCAAAAACACGACCATATATCTCTCAATTTTTGTTAAGATCTGATAAAATAAAATTATGTCAATCACAACAGTTCTGTCCATGTGCAAGAACTAAGTTCATCTGTCCTTTGAAAAAATGTTATTTGATTTCCTTTCCATCTCCACTTTGACAACATGATTCATCCTATCGATTGTGGACATAATTTTTTAAATTTGTGTACATTCTCGCCTCTTGGAAAATTGTTGTTATCTCTGCACCATTGATTTTATCATGTCCAGATACATAATCTTCAAGGTCTACCTTGTCACTGAGGTTTATTTTTGTTTTGCAAATATGGAAAACAAGGCATTTCTGCCTCTTATCAGATCTGATCTCCACCAGAATAGCGATCCAATTATTCTTCCAACAATCCAGCATAGAAATAAGATCTGAAATGATCCTGTAGTTACCGAATATTTTATCATAGTTGATTGACCTGTCCATGTCATTGTTTACGTTTGAATAATCAGGGTAGTCTCAGAATTATAAAATGATTTTTCCAGGAAATGCAACCCAAGGAGTTTATCTTTTGCATTTTCTATGCTTCCATGCTTCTTATAAAATCTACAATTATAATAACCTTACAGATCACATGGTCGGAAAGGTTTATGTCCAGTTAAGAGAAGAAGAATAGGCGACTACCATTTTGAAGGCCATGCAAGATAAATAATGATTTGCACAGAAATTTGTTCGGCTACTTTTGGGGTTCAGAGGTGGCTAGAGCTGAAATAGAAGCCACCAAAACAGAAGCTGAATTATGAGTCCTCTGAGAGAGCAAGCGGCCTCACACAAAAGAGTGGAGGAGGTAGAGACGAGGAGATTGCGTTTTGAAAATGAAGTATATATCTGGGTGCATGAAACACATGATAACTATTGTAAATTGGCAGATCGAGTCCTACGATCTAAGATCTTTGATTTTATGTTGCAAGGGTTTCAATTTTTAATTCGGTCCACAACAAATCCTATTTGTGTTTTTCCAACCACCAGATCTGTACTTGTATGATCACAATTTTTTTTAGGTGTGGGATGTATTTTTGTACATGGACAACCTGTGATCTACTTGCCAACAAGATTTGTTAGCGTTTTCGTTGAGCTTTCAAAACTGTGGTCGTACTTTTATTTATTGTGTGATATGCAATGTGAAAACGATCATTTGGAGGGGGTGACATCAAAGATCTCAAGTTCCGTTGAGAAGAATAGTAGCCAAACAAACTCAGAAAAGAAATTCATGAAGATTGGGTAAGTTACACAAATACGCTTCCTCCTTTCTATGTGCAAAGTTTAATGGCATATTTCGACTTCAATGGAATCTTTCAAGGTCAACATACTTTCACCCTAAAGATCGCCCATCACCGCTTGAGAAATCAGATTTGTTAGATGTCAAGCAATTAGATTTGTCAGTGATTTTGCAGCTATCTATCTACACGTATAAGTCCACGAATTCATATAAAACAACGATCCCTCACTATTTGGTCAAATTATATTTAAATGCCAAATTAAAACTATTAAAATAATTATTATTATTTTCTTATTTGGCATATTTTAAAAATACAAAGGCATTCAATTTTACTTTGTAATTTTTTATTTCTTCTAAGTTTATGAAGAAATAAAGTAAGATAAGGGATCGGTATAAAATCCTTCAAACATATTGTAAAGCAGACATCATTGAATTTTGTAAAATCAAAGTAAATTTTTACTTTAGGGGGGATTAGAACATATAGTGTATTTGAAGAGTGGGATTATCAATTTTGTAATATCTTTTTTTTTAATTCGAAGAGGGGAGGAAAGAAACACATTGAATTTAAGGGAGTCATAAGGAATAAGGAGAAAGTACCATGAAAACTTGTAATTGTATTTGGGCATACTTTTGTGATCACGAGAAAGATTTTATAATAAAGATATCATTTTTGGGGGGTTGTTGTGTCCTAGATCTGCCCAAAATTGAATAAGGGGATTTTAGGTACACTTTGTGTTGTGTGCGATGGATTATTCTTAATGTTGCTCTTTTGTGTCTAGTTTTAGCACTTAAAACATAATTGAACAAAGAAATCATACACACACTAAAGTACAAGGCAACTTAATGCAATTTGAGCACATGTGAGCATTGCCAGTGAAGCATATACATTCAAGCACAATCAAAGCTCTCAATTAAGAAGCAACGAAGATATCAAATTACCAATCACATCAACAATGGACAAATCAAGCTTATAATCAAGGACTCAAAGCATCATCAAATTTGAATATCAACTCAACTTTGAAATCGACATTTATTGTAAACTTGCAAATATTATTTTTTGTAAGTAATCAAGATCAACTTTAATTATTTTGTAAGTGTCCAATCAAATCAAGTTGAATTTGTAATTGGGTGCATTCTTGGTTGAGCCCGACACCCAAGATTCATTGTAATTTTGAGTCAAAATTGACAAGGTTGAGTAGCTTAACTCAAGTCATTGTAATCACAAGTTTGGGTGCATTTTTGGCGGTAATTGACATCCTCAACTTTCTGGAAGAAAGTACAAGCAAGCGTGAAACAAAATCAAGTGAGCGTGAAGTTCAAGCGAGCGTGATGAAATGGAGTGAAGTCATGAATTATTAGAGTTATTGAATACTCTAATAAACACCATTGAAGACAACACAATAATATTGAGCAAAGGAAATCTTCAATCAGTGCTAACTTGTTTGCAAGTGATGCAAGCTAAAGTTATACTTCTTCAAGAACAATCCCATCTATTGAATGATGAGTTGATAGAACTCAAAAGTCAATAGCCAGTGAAGTTTTCTGAACTAGTTTTTGTTCAGAACAACCCTCTCTATGATGATGATAATAATGATGATAATGATGATGATAATTATGATCAATAGTCAGTGAAGCAGAACATCAGCAAGCCAACTTCAGAAGCAAATTCCAATGAAAATGAATCGCAAGAAGAAGATTCCAAATACCAAAGTGATACAACAAGTATAATTGAAAGTAAATGTGAAGCACGTCATCAAGTACAACATGATATTTCCAGGCCCATCATCAAACCTTGGGAAGAATTACACTTCAATAGGAATCGACATGGCTTAGGATATGAAAATCAAAACAATTTTCATATTCCAAATTACTCTAAACCAATTTTGTTTGTGAGGGCTGGATTCCTTCAAGAAAATTCAACTTCAAATGTTGAAGATCAGGATGTTAAGTGCCAACATTGCAATCAAGTTGGTCACATGGAGAATCAGTGTTTTGATCTCCATCATTTCCAACATTGTGGCAATCATAACCATTCTTCAGACAGATGTTCAACACTGAAGAAACCTACAATATTGAAGATTCACTATGAGTGGATCGATCCTTGGAAATGGTCATCAAAACCAAGTGATTATATAAGTTTTACCGAAGAATTCAATCTCGAGTAAAGAACAATATTGTAGAACATAAAAATTTTGTACCTCACATAAGTGGTCCCCTTATGGTGTAGCTTTCGAGCATGGCCCTCACGGGATGAGATAGCATGTTGTTTTTTTGCATGCCCACTTTGTGTTGTACTCAAATGGAACAATTATGGTACTCTCTTGAGCATAGAAAGGGGGAGTACAATGATGAAACTCTCATGCACCTTAAGGGGGGGAGTTCAAAATTCCAATGACGATGGTTCATGAAACCACTTGTGGTCTCTCCTTTCAGCTGACAAAGGGGAAAATTGATGATGCAATTGAAGATGGTTGTCAGATAGAAAGTTTCGACAACAACAAACATCAAATATGATAGATGGGCATTGAATTTGCTAGATGGGCAACTGCAGTCTGTAGATGGCAGACTTTGGTAGAATGATGGTTCAATATTGAATCATACACAAGGATGCTGATTTTGAGAGCAATTATGTGGACATTTGGTTCACCTAGATGGTCATTAGATCTAGCAAAGGACGGATGGATCCTACTACATTGCAACTTGGCATTGATTGAGTTGTCAAGAATTTTCAGGGATGTGGCATACTTGCAGCTGATCCACTTCTATTTGTTTGCTCTCATCATATTGGAGTTCACATTAGTGAAAAAAATTGTTGGCATTCTGGCTCACATGATTACATAGTGAGATTTTTCAAAGTTTTTCAACATCCAGATTAGCGGTTTTCCAGGTAGTTCTTCATTACGGCTCAACTCATGAGTTTCAACATGAATACATGGAGATATACCAGTTTATGCACCTACTTTGTTTGTATTATTGCTCAGACTTATGATTGAGGGGGGGAATGTTAGCCTCTTTCTCATATACAATCATTAAGTCTAAGTATACCACCTTTGTATATTTTACATACTAGGATATAGTTGTTATCCTAAGTGTGTTTCTAGATTCCTATATTGTCTCCTCCTACCTTATCTCCTTATGAGGTGTCGATGTGAGAACAATTGTGGTGGTTTCATTATTGTATTATATATTTGTATCATTAAGATGAATACAATGTTGAGAATTATGGCTTGAGGCCTTTTCCGCCAATCTTCTTGTCCTAATATTCTTATGCTCAATTTAATTTAGCAGCGGGCCTGGTGGGTCCAAAAATTTTCAAAGGCCCGACAAGGAGTGGAAGAGGTATTAAGGTCTCTTCCAGTTCCTTGATACTTTCCTTTAACTTTGTATTTTCCGCTTCGAGACCACCAATGGAGTCATCCAATGCATCATCAGTTTCTCTATGAATTCTATAAATCTGGGAAGGTCGCATATCTCTTAGGTCAACCTATGATCGAGATTTTCCTTTCTCATTCTTTACATCACTTTTCTCAATAATGATTTTTTTGGATTCTTTGTCAAAAACAACGCTCTGCAAAACAAATGACTCTTTTTCGTCAAAGGTCTCATTCTCAACGATTTCCAAAGATGGATTCTAGTGGGTCGTGCCTCCCGACTGATTAATGTTGGGAAACATTTTCTATATGTCTTCTTTGAGTTCCATATCTTAAAGGGATAAGCTATTGATATCAGTCTCTATGCGCTGATCTTCTTCCTCTTGCACTACATTTTTCCTCTTTTTCGTCAAAGGAAGTTTGTGCGAGATTTCAATTTTTCCCGTAGGGGGATTCTTTTCTTCTCCTCCACCTGAACTATTGTTGATCACTTTTCTATATGGCTGGGCCATTGGATCACTTCTTTGAGATGTTGTAGTCTTAGGAGTAAAAATTGGGTACTAGGCACTCTTCTCGTAGGGACCCTTTCCTTTATGTTTGTAAAATTCATTGGTACTGAGTATTGTCTCCAAATCGCCAACATTATGAGTAGGAGCACCTAAGTTATTATCTTCTTCTTCTCCTAGAATAGTATGGATAAATAAATTGATAAATCCCACTGCTAACATATGTTCCACAAAAATTTCATTATGGTCAAACCCGTTTATCTTTTCAGCATAATTGAGATTAAGATTGTGGAAGTGGTTTGCAAATTCATTGATTTTGTTCATATTTATGAATACAAAGTCCTCAATTTTCCAAGGCAAGGGTATGAATTGTTTTTTTTCATTTCTCATGAAAATAGTGTAGCCATAAATTATATTTCCTTGCAACTTCTATAATAAACATTATGTCAGATATATGACATTGAAGAAAGGAGGGATTTTCCTTAGAATCGAAAATCTTGATAACATTGTAATTTTCCATTTGCTCCAACGTCCCCTTTTTATCCAAAAATTTACTTGCCTGGGAAGATATTCTAGGGGTATATTTTCCAAAAAACAATCCTTTAAAAACCAAGACAAAATCATTGAAAACTTCATAAAGTTGCAAAGAAGCTTTGTGTCTCCACAACACTTGGTACCAAAAGGTCACTGGGTAAAATTCACAATTCACCTTCTTGCAGATAGACAATTTAGGAAATTGACAGCAATATGCTATTGCAAATACCAAATAAAAGGCCATAAATAATTTCTTATCTATTTTGTATTGTGATAATTGGGAAGAGATTTCAATGGAAATAAGTTTTCCCCAATCAAAAATATCTTTCTCTTTGATAGTAAAATATAGGATATAAAGAATCATACAAGAAATATTGGCTGTACTTTTTTGTCCTGACACCCTGGTGGATAACCAAGCAATTTTCTGAAATGGGTTTTTGAACAAGTTGACCTGCAACCTGGTAATATCTTCAGGGATGGTTGTGGGGTTCTCCAAGAATTTAGGCAAGAGGTCCAGGACATTGTCATTCTTTTTCACGAAATCCCTGCAATCTTCACCTTTAAAACTGAGTGTTGGCTCTAGGAGTTTCAACATTTTATGGAGCACTTGAGGTGAAAGAGAGACGGGAGGATATTCTTGAAGTTGAATAATCTGTTGACTTGGTATATATTTCTCAGCGCACCAGAAAACCAGTTCCTTATAGTCGAAAACCTTATGGACACACCCTGCAAGAGCAATTTCGGACGTCCAAATCACTTCCTTATGAGCAGAAGGGGATGAATAGTAAGAATACGCTCTAGAACACTGACAGTTCTGGTCCTCACATCCAAAAATGTTCAAAGTATCTCCACAGAACTATTTTTGAGTTGTTGTTACCATAAGTTGGCGAGAGCTTCTTTTAATCCAGATAATATTTGAAATGAGCGCTCTAGAGAGATACTATAATCTTTCGCAAATCATGCTTTAATGTGGTTTAATGAAAACTCTTCTCGATGTTGGCAAATATTTAATAGACAATGCATGCTTATATACTTGTCATTGATGGCAAGTACAATAGTGAAGATGGCATGAGTATAGAAAGTATGAAATAGATGGGCATTATGAGAAGACGTTGCAGGGAGGATTTGTAAGGTTTGGTCATAACAAATTCTATATGTTGTAATGCATCATCTGATTCAATTGACAGGAGATCATGCTAGAGTTTCGGCCTAGAATGATGTCTCTAGAGGGGACACGAGTTGTACCAGATACTCAGAAAGGATGTGTTCGTGTAGTTAGGGGAGATGAGGGTTTGTTTCACTTTCAATGGCTTAATCGAACAAGTAATGTGGAAGAAGTTGATCAAATCAGATTACCAAATGAAGCTGTATTTGAAAAGGTTCAGGAAACCCCCGAGCGAGTGTACATTTTGAAATTCAAGGAGGATGATTGCAAATTTTGTTTCTGGATGCAGGTTCTTGATGACCGTCATATCAAGTATTGATTGGGACTATTGATCTGGACTGTCGATTCCATTTTGGAGTTTCACGACTCGCGTTTTGGAGAGGCAAGAAATATGATCATTGAAATCGCGATATGCGAAATCATGATTTAACCGCAGTCGTCAGATCAAGGTGTGATCTAGACCGTCGACTCAATTTCAGAGTTTCGCGACTCGCGACTTGGAGAGGTAAGAAACAAAACCATCGAATTCATGACATGCAAAATCACGATTTAATAACAGTCGTCAATTCACGATGTGTTCTAGAACATTGATCTAAGCTCCATCTCGGAGCTTCGCCTATCACGACTTGGAGTGACAAGAATCTCCATCCAAGAACTCGCGAGATGCGAGATTGCAATATGAGATCTAGACCATCAATACACCAAAGAATGTGGACCGTGGATCTGAGCTCCATTTCAGAGTTTCGTCTATCGTGACTTTGAGAGATGAAAATCTCCATCCAAGAACTCGCAAGATGCGAGATCACGATATGAGATCTGGACCGTCAATACGCCAAAGAATGTGGACTGTGGATCTGAGCTCCATTTCGAAGTTTCGTCTATCGCAACTTTGAGCAACAAAAATCTCCATCCAAGAAACCGCGAGATGCGAATTCGCGATGAAATCTGGACCGTCAATTCATTGAGATAGTGGACCGTCGATCAGGGTCAATAAAAGTCATAAGTTCATGAGATCCCAAAAATCTGAATTCACGAAATGCGAAATTACGAAAGTGATTTATGCATAAGCGCTTGGTTATGACCTTGGTCATATTGGGGAAGGAGCTAGTGCAGAAAAGATCTGTATCAGAACTTTGGAGTTTGCAACATGAAGTGTCGAGACACTCGGCCACAGGATTGTTGAAATGCCGAAACTTGATTTAAAGGCAATGTCAATAAATTTCATCCAACGGAGCAGATAAACTTGAATATGATCGGAGGGTTATTGTTCTCTCTCATAGTTAACTCCTCAGTTACGAATCTGTTAGTGAAATAGACTCATGATTGCTGATCGGTTGGCGTTTCAGTTGCTCAGACGATTGTCTTTCTTTTGTCGAAGGAGATGTGAAGGTGAACAGCCGTGGGTGTGTGTATAAAAGAAAATGAGACAAACCATGCGTGGTTGGTGGTTCTGGATGGAAAAATGAATTAAACAGTAAGAAAGGGGAAATCAGAGGATGCGCAGTGTAAGACCAAAAATATGCCCAGTGTGAGATTGAAAAAATGCACAGTGTGAGATAAAACTCAGAGAAGAGTAACAGATAAGGAAAAGATTTGAAGCAGAGAAGAATGACAGAACAAGTTGAAGCAGAGTATACTTGCAGAACAGTCAAAGGAAGAGGAGAACTTCAGAACAGTTAGAATAAGACCAGACTTACAGAACAAAGAAGAAGTGGTAAGAATCGATTTATCTACGTGGTTGCTTGTTTAATTAATCATTTAAATGCCAAGGTGGTTGGGAGGTGATAGGGAGGATTGTTGTCCTTGGAGGTTCAAGTGGGAGCTTGAACATAGGGAGTTGTAGCCTCCATCTGGTTGCAGCCAGAGAAACAAGGGTGGCAGGGTGGTGCAAGGGAGAACAAGTGTTCTTTGTTATATAGGTTGCAGCTTGTGTAACTGAAATTTGGTGCTTCCATCCAGTTGGTACTAGAACATTAGGGGAGTTGGTGATTCCTTCTAGTGGGTGCTAGAGAAACAAGAGAGTCGGTGCTCTCAAACAAGTTGCAGCTTGTAAAACAGAGGTAGCAGCCTCACATTGAGTTGGTGCTCAATTATAGATGATGTACAGAACTTGAAAGACTGCCTATCATTTTGAAGAAGAAGAAGAGGTTTTCTCCCTTTATGGGTTTCCTCGTGAAAATCTGTCTCTGTGTATACCTTATGTGTGACTGATGCTCTTCACTTTTACTGTCCATATGCTGTATAATGTTGATGATCACTTGAAGAAAGATTAAGAATGTTTTAATAGACTTAATATTGTTTAAGCTCAATAACAACTGACTCACCCACCCTCTTAGTTGTTTTAGTAATTTCAACAATTGGTATTAGAGTGGGTCCCTTTTATTCAAAGGTAGATCTATAAGCTTAAACATGACAAGTCATGAAGGGACTTCAACCTCTAAGCCCCCTCTGTTTGATGGAACAAATTTTGCCTTCTGGAAGATTAGAATG
>JZKD02S2247691.1:31752-42589 GCA_000966675.3 Picea glauca
CTTCTAACCTTTTCCATGAGAATCCCCTCAATATATAGGAGAGAATGAATTAGTTACTTGGATAAGAATGATCCCAAAATATCAGAAAATCCAGTACTTAGATAACCATTCGAATTCCATCTCATCTTTCTAGAAGATTCCCTTCTAGAAGCATCGAGAATTTTATCTTTTTCCTTGCTTAAGAAAGAGTTCGCACCCTAGTAGTTCAACACAGTGTGAACTTCTCGCACCCTGGCTTAAGGAAGCCTATGAGAATCATGCATTCTCATAGGTAAATATACTAGCAGCCTGCGAACCTCCTTCAAAAATGATATTTCTGGAAAGAGAAGAAAGTAACTTTTCTCAGGAGAAAGTTCTTATGAAGAGCCTGAGTACACCATCATCAATACATCATCATGATGACTAAAATCATGGGTAACAGAATGCCCCCCAAAGTATGAGGTTGGAACCAGTGACAACCGATATACTTTGTAAGTTGCATGTGTGTGTCGGGAACTAGGAGCACATCTAATCGGAAACCTGCAAACACCCAAGCATCTGTAGAATATCATATATACCAATTCTGAGGTAGGCATTCCCATACTTAGATCACAAACTAATGACATTATAGACATAGGTCATGGCCACCAATCATACACTGTGGATCCATGCCGTCAAAATATAGCATAGCCACCGGAATACACTGTGGATCTATGTGAGAAATTTCAAATCAAGACGACATAGCCATGAAACATACACAATGGATCTATGTGTCACAAATTATACATACTCCATCGCAACCTGGATCAAAAAGATAATATCCAAGGTCTTCAATCTCATCTCCCAAAGTACAAATCTAACCATGTGATTACATGTGTTGAAGTTTAACATAGTAGAAACCACTTGATTACCGGTCATTGATGAAACCATTAACAAGTGTGAGGGAAATCACCATTGATGTCAATGACTCCCAAGGTACCATAGTAAAATCCATCAAGTGTGAATAAATGAGTTGATGTCGAACATACGATGGAATATTTCAATCAGGGGTCAATGATGTAAACCCACTGTTGAAAGCGAGGAAACTTGCCATTGAGGCATGCAAGCTCCAAGGTACCAAATGATTTCTAAGTCTTGATTCCGAATAATGAGCTAAAGTCAACAGAACAAAACTCATCATAGGAGGGCCTTGATGTATCCCCCATCAATGACACGAAATGAGTAACAGAGTTTGAATGTGAAACAGAGAATTTTTGCAAATTGTACTAGACATAGGGAAGGCCGACATGGAGAGAATGGATAACTGCAGATGGCCGACTCAATATAGGTTTCAAATGGACTTCTCTTGAACATATGAACGGTATTACCAATGATTTGGCAACATTGACTCAAAGACGACACAAGGAATGACCTTGTAGAAAATTGAATGAGAGACAAATGGATTTCCCAAACCAGCTTCAAATGTGACGAATAGGGGGTGTCATGTTCAAGAGCGACACTTACTGCCAATCAATACGAAGATGAAAACATATACCTTTCCCAAATTTTTCCCCACCATTTCTGGCGAGTACCTCTTTATTTTTACGCAAGCTTGAGGAGGATAACATATGCTTGTTGATGTAAGCTCATCCTTCGGACGAGTCCCTTGGAGTATATTTAACAAACCCTAAGAAGGATTGGTTCGGTCCCATCACGGGTCTGTCAATGTTTGTTTAACGAGTCTAGAGATAGAAAACTCGAAGGGTTTTCAAGATTATAGAGTTTGGAAAAACACTTAAAAGAGAACCCTCTTAGTTCCTTTTTCGTAATATAGTCTGGACGAGACCGAAAAAGAGATAAATTATCTCTCACTAGACGTGTACTTCAAATACTTTAGCGAGCGTGAAAAATAGCAAGGTTGCTCAGTGATCTTTTCATGTTTAGAGAGTATGAAAAGAGCTTAAAGAGGACTCCAGGGGGGGTTCCTTTTTTGTATAACCCTATTGAGCCCGAAAAAGTGATTAAAATATGCTCGATCACATTCTCATGTATTTACGAGCGCGAGAACGGAAAAAAAACGACGCTCAAGGTTTTATGTAAAAACCTTAGAAAACAATCAAAAACACACGATAACCAAAAAAAACATGTCCATATCCTTGTATAGAATCATCAAAGTCATCACGCCTGCACAAGTTACACTCAACATCACATTAGGGATTAGGGTTTAGTTGATAAATAATTATAAAAACCCAAAATGATATAGTAAAAGTAAATAAAATGAGTAAAAACTCTTTTTTACCACACCATTTTACATTTCCACTATTGAGCTCCAAAAAACCCCTCTTTTACCCTCTGAGTTCGGCGTTAGATTGCAGGAGATACGAGAGACCATTCAACGAGTTGTTTGCGACATTAAGGTAAGCTCTTCGTCCTTAACATTTTCATGGTTTCATTTTGTCATTTCATTGGTTAAATTTTCATTTTTAAGATGTTTTTCTAGGCCCTATATGCGTGTTGTCATTCTCGCAGGCAGCCCATATGGAGCCTGCGAGAATGATGCATTCTCGCAGGTAAGCCTTAAGCCACTTGTGAGATTCTCACACTGTGCAAATGGGGCACCTACGAGAACCGCAAAGCCCAAAAAAATTTTAAATTTTTAGCCAAATGAAAAAGATCTAAAGCATGAAAAAGTTATTAATCCTCCTTTTATGTTCCTTGTGCAGATAATTGGCCATAAACATGGTGCTTGAATGGCGTGAAAGGGAACATGAAGAGGATAATGCAATGGCCAAGAATCATCCTCCTAACATAGCTGCATTGAGAGATTGTGGGTTCTTGAAATACTTTTTCATCCTGGGCATGAGGGTCTAAGTCAGACTACTAGAGTACCTGGTCCGTATGTGGGACCCAGATCAGCAGGTTTTTCATGTGGGAGCTCACACATTGTCCATAGACATTGAGGACATATACTTTTTGACTGGATTGTCCCGACATGGATACTATGTCAACCTGACTGGTAGTAGAGGTGGTGGGCTAACGATGAGTGAGTACTACAACCAATACTGTGTACCCGAGGCTGAAAGGAAAAAAGGAAAAGTGGTTATCTGGGGGGTACAAGACTTGACCCTTCGTACTATCCTTTTCACTATAGCTCAGATGGCTAGGAGTTCTGCTCCTCATATGGAATTACAGAGCTACTTCTAGTACGCTATCGAGTGTACTGAGCCTCGAGTATTCAACTAGGCAGATGTTGTGCTTCGCAGTATCAAAAAACAATTGACTAAATGCAGACATGGTAACCTGAAGCAATTCGGGTATGGATCTTTGTTGGTGTCCTTCTTCCTTGAGAGGGTCCCCATATTTAGACTACAGGTTGAGTGGAACATATCGGGTCCTAAGGATCCAAGGATGTTGAGATGGTGTCGGCTCATGGCTCGGCACGTAGCAGGATCGATCGTCAAGTACGACGATATTTTCTTTGACTGGCTTCAAACCCAAATGTTGATGGTTGATGACTACGCGTATGACGGGTTGGATTTCCGAGGAGATCCAGATTTAGCACTACCAGAGGATACTCAATGGGGTGACCTTGGTAAGAAGTGCACGCACTTTTCTTTTTAAATGTTTTTGTAGATTTTTATCATATTCAAATGTTTTTGTTTTATATATTTATCCGAAGATTAATACAAAATCATTTGTTGATAACACAGATGTTGGAGCGTATAGACCTCCCAACACTTCTCCTATCCAGTGGCGAGGAGAAGTAGCGGAAGCACCAAAGTATGATGAAGATTATCAGGTGGTGGAACAGAATTTAACAAAGCAATCATACACACACTAAAGTACAAGGCAACTTAATACAATTCGAGCACATGTGAGTATTGTCAGTGAAGCACATACATTCAAGAACAATCAAAGCTCTCAATTAAGAAGCAATGAAGATATCAAATTACCAATCACATCAACAATGGACAAATCAAGCTCATAATCAAGGACTCAAAGCATCATCAAATTTGAATATCAACTCAACTTTGAAATTGACATTTATTGTAAACTTGCAAATAGTATTTTTTGTAAGTAATCAAGATCAAATTCAATTATTTTGTAAGTGTCCAATCAAATCAAATTTAATTTGTAATTGGGTGCATTCTTGGTTGAGCCAGACACCCAAGATTCATTGTAATTTTGAGTCGAAATTGACAAGGTTGAGTAGCTTAACTCAAGTCATTGTAATCACAAGTTTGGGTGCATTTTCGGTGGTAACTGACATCCTCAACTTCCTGGAAGAAAGTACAAGCGAGCGTGAAACAAAATCAAGTGAGCGTGAAGTTCAAGCGAGCGTAATGAAATGGAGTGAAGTCATGAATTATTAAAGTTATTGAACACTCTAATAAACACCATTGAAGACAACACAATAATATTGAGCAAAGAAAATCTTCAATCAGTGCTAACTTGTTTGCAAGTGATGCAAGCTAAAGTTATACTTCTTCAAGAACAATCCCATCTATTGAATGATGAGTTGATAGAACTCAAAAGTCAACAGCCAGTGAAGTTTTCTGAACTAGTTTTTGTTCAGAACAACCCTCTCTATGATGATGATGATAATGATGATAATAATTATGATCAATAGTCAATGAAGCAGAACATCAGCAAGCCAACTTCAGAAGAAAATTCCAATGAAAATGAATCGCAAGCAGAAGATTCCAAATACCAAAGTGATACAACAAGTATAATTGAAAGTAAATGTGAAGCACGTCATCAAGTACAACATGATATTTCTAGGCCCATCATCAGACCTTGGGAAGAATTACACTTCAATAGGAATCGACATGGCTTAGGATATGAAAATCAAAACAATTTTCATATTCCAAATTACTTTAAACCAATTTTGTTTGTGAGGGCTAGATTCCTTCAAGAAAATTCAACTTCAAATGTTGAAGATCAGAATGTTAAGTGCCAACATTGCAATCAAGTTGGTCACATGGAGAATCAGTGTTTTAATCTCCATCCTTTCCAACATTATGGAAATCATAACCATTCTTCAGACAGATGTTCAACACTAAAGAAACATACAATATTGAAGATTCACTATGAGTGGATCAATCCTTGGAAATGGTCATCAAAAACCAAGCGATTATATCAGTCTTACCAAAGAATTCAATCTCGAATAAAGAACAATATTGTAGAACATAAAAATTTTGTACCTCACATAAGTGGTCCCCTTATGGTGTAGCTTTCGAGCATGGCCCTCACGAGATGAGATAACATGTGGTTTTTCTGCATGCTCACTTTGTGTTGTACTCAAATGGAACAAGTATGGTACTCTCTTGAGCATAGAAAGGGGGAGTACAATGATGAAACTCTCATGCACCTTAAGGGGGGGAGTTCAAAATTTCAGTGACGATGGTTCATGAAACCACTTGTGGTCTCTCCGTTCAGCTGAAAAAAGGGAAAATTGATGATGCAATTGAAGATGGTCATCAGATAGAAAGTTTCGACAACAACAAACATCAAATATGATAGATGGGCATTGAATTTGCTAGATGGGCAACTACAGTCTGTAGATGGAAGACTTTGGTAGAATGATGGTTCAATATTGAATCATACACAAGCATGCTAATTTTGAGAGCAATTATGTGGACATTTGGTTCACCTAGATGGTCATTAGATCTAGCAAAGGACGGATGGATCCTATTGCATTGCAACTTGGCATTGATTGAGTTGTCAGGCATTTTCAGGGATGTGGCATACTTCCAACTGATCCACTTCTATTTGTTCGCTCTCATCATATTGGAGTTCACATCAGTGAACAAAATTGTTGGCATTCTGGCTCACATGATTACATAGTGAGATTTTTCAAAGTTTTTCAGCATCCAGATTAGGGGTTTTTCAGGCAGTTCTTCATTGCGGCTCAACTCAGGAGTTTCAGCATGAATACATGGAGGTATACCAGTTTATGCACCTACTTTGTTTGTATTATTGCTCAGACTTATGATTGAGGGGGGGAATGTTAGCCTCTTTCTCATATACAATCATTAAGTCTAAGTATACCACCTTTGTATATTTTATATACTAGGATATAGTTGTTATCCTAAGTGTGTTTCTTGATTCCTATAGTGTCTCCTCCTACCTTATCTCCTTATGAGGTGTCGATGTGAGAACAATTGTGGTGGTTTCATTATTCTATTATATATTTGTATCATTAAGATGAATACAATGTTGAGAATTATGGCTTGAGGCCTTTTCCGCCAATCTTCTTGTCCTAATATTCTTATGCTCAATTTAATTTAGCAGCGGGCCTGGTGGGTCCAAAAATTTTCAAAGGCCCGACAAGGAGTGGAAGAGGTATTAAGGTCTCTTCCAGTTCCTTGATACTTTCCTTTAACTTTGTATTTTCCGCTTCGAGACCACCAATGGAGTCATCCAATGCATCATCAGTTTCTCTATGAATTCTATAAATCTGGGAAGGTCGCATATCTCTTAGGTCAACCTATGATCGAGATTTTCCTTTCTCATTCTTTACATCACTTTTCTCAATAATGATTTTTTTGGATTCTTTGTCAAAAACAACGCTCTGCAAAACAAATGACTCTTTTTCGTCAAAGGTCTCATTCTCAACGATTTCCAAAGATGGATTCTAGTGGGTCGTGCCTCCCGACTGATTAATGTTGGGAAACATTTTCTATATGTCTTCTTTGAGTTCCATATCTTAAAGGGATAAGCTATTGATATCAGTCTCTATGCGCTGATCTTCTTCCTCTTGCACTACATTTTTCCTCTTTTTCGTCAAAGGAAGTTTGTGCGAGATTTCAATTTTTCCCGTAGGGGGATTCTTTTCTTCTCCTCCACCTGAACTATTGTTGATCACTTTTCTATATGGCTGGGCCATTGGATCACTTCTTTGAGATGTTGTAGTCTTAGGAGTAAAAATTGGGTACTAGGCACTCTTCTCGTAGGGACCCTTTCCTTTATGTTTGTAAAATTCATTGGTACTGAGTATTGTCTCCAAATCGCCAACATTATGAGTAGGAGCACCTAAGTTATTATCTTCTTCTTCTCCTAGAATAGTATGGATAAATAAATTGATAAATCCCACTGCTAACATATGTTCCACAAAAATTTCATTATGGTCAAACCCGTTTATCTTTTCAGCATAATTGAGATTAAGATTGTGGAAGTGGTTTGCAAATTCATTGATTTTGTTCATATTTATGAATACAAAGTCCTCAATTTTCCAAGGCAAGGGTATGAATTGTTTTTTTTCATTTCTCATGAAAATAGTGTAGCCATAAATTATATTTCCTTGCAACTAATGTAATAAACATTATGTCAGATATATGACATTGAAGAAAGGAGGGATTTTCCTTAGAATCGAAAATCCTGATAACATTGTAATTTTCCATTTGCTCCAACATCCCCTTTTTATCCAGAAATTTACTTGCCTGGGAAGATATTCTAGGGGTATATTTTCCAAAAAACAATCCTTTAAAAACCAAGACGAAATCATTGAAAACTTCATAAAGTTGAAAAGAAGCTTTGTGTCTCCACAACGCTTGGTACCAAAAGGTCACTGGGTAAAATTCACTATTCACCTTCTTGCATATAGACAATTTAGGAAATTGACAGCAATATTCTATTGCAAATACCAAATAAAAGGCCATAAATAATTTCTTATATATTTTGTATTGTGATAATTGGGAAGAGATTTCAATGGAAATAAGTTTTCCCCAATCAAAAATATATTTCTCTTTGATAGTAAAATATAGGATATAAAGAATCATACAAGAAATATTGGTTTTACTTTCTTGTCCTGACACCCTGGTGAATAACCAAGCAATTTCCTGAAATGGGTTTTTGAACAAGTTGACCTGCAACCTGGTAATATCTTCAGGGATGGTTTTGGGGTTCTCCAAGAATTTAGGCAAGAGGTCCAGGCCATTTTCATGCTTTTTCGGGAAATCCCTGCAATCTTCACCTTTAAAAGTGAGTGTTGGCTCTAGGAGTTTCAACATTTTATGGAGCACTTGAGGTGAAAGAGAGACGGGAGGATATTCTTGAAGTTGAATAATCCGTTGACTTGGTATATATTTATCAGCGCACCATAAAACCAGTTCCTTACAGTAAAAAACCTCAGGTACACACCCTACAAGAGCAATTTCGGACGTCCAAATCACTTCCTTATGAGAAGAAGGGGATGAATAGTAAGAATATGCTCTACACCATTGAAAGTTCTAGTCCTCACATCCAAAAATGTTCAAAGTATCTCCACAGAACCGTTTTCGAGTTGTTGTTACCATAAGTTGATGAGAGCTTCTTTTAATCCAGATAATATTTGAAATGAGCGCTTGAGAGAGATACTATAATCTTTCACAAATCGTTCTTTAATGTGGTGTAATGAGAAATATTCTAGAGGTTGGAAAATATTTAATAGACAACACATGCTTGTATACTTGTCATTGATGGCAAGTACAACAGTGAAGATGGCATGAGTATAGAAAGTATGAAATAGATGGGCATTATGAGAAGACGTTGCAAGGAGAATTTGTAAGGTTTGGTCATAACAGATTCTATATGTTGTAATGCATCATCTGATTCAATTGACAGGAGATCATGCTAGAGTTTCAGGCTGGAATGATGTCTCTGGAGGGGACACAAGTTGTACCAGATACTCAAAAAGGACTTGTTTGTGTAGCTAGGGGAGATGAGGGTTTGTTGCACTTTCAATGGCTTAATCGAACAAGTAATGTGGCAGAAGTTGATCAAATCAGATTACCAAATGAAGTTGTATTTGAAAAGGTTTAGGAAACCCTTGAGCGAGTGTACATTTTGAAAGTCAAGGAGGATGATTGCAAATTTTGTTTCTGGATGCAAGTTCCTGATGACCGTCACATCAAGTATTGATTGGAACTATTGATCTGGATCGTCGACTCCATTTCGTAGTTTCGCAACTCACATTTTGGAGAGGTAAGAAATATGATCATTGAAATCACGACATGCAAAATTGCGATTTAATCGCATTCGTCAGATCAAGGTGTGATCTGGACCGTCGACTCCATTTTGGAGTTTTGTGACTCCCGACTTGGAAAGGTAAGAAGCAAAGCCATCGAAATCACGAAATGTGAAATCATTATTTAATCCCAGCCATCAATTCACGATGTGTTCTAGACCATTGATCTGAGCTCCATCTCGTAGCTTCGCTTATCGCAACTTGGAGTGACAATAATCTCCATCCAAGAACTTGTGAGATGCGAGATTGCGATATGAGATATGGACCGTCAATATGCCAAAGAATGTGGACCGTGGATCTGAGCTCCATTTTGGAGTTTCGTCTATCGTGACTTTGAGCGACGAAAATATCCATCTAATAACTTGCAAGATGCGAGATCGCGATATGAGATCTGGACCGTCAATATGCCAAAGAATGTGGACCGTGGATCTGAGCTCCATTTCAGAGTTTCGTCTATCATGACTTTGAGTGATGAAAATCTCCATCCAAGAAACCACGAGATGTGAATTCGTAATGAAATCTGGACCATCGATTCATTGAGATAGTGGACCGTCGATCAGGGTCAATAAAAGTCATAAGTTCACGAGATCCCAAAACTCCAAATTCACGAAATGCGAAATCGCAAAAGCGCTTTATGCATAAGCTCTTAGTTATTACCTTGGTCATATTGGGGAAGGAGCTAGTGCAAAAAAGCTCTGTATCGGAACTTCAGAGTTCGCGACATGAAGTGTTGAGACACTCGGCCACAGGATTGTTGAAATGTCGAAACTCGATTTAAAGGCAATGTCAATAAATTTCATCCAACGGAGCAGATAAAATTGAATATGATCGAAGGGTTACTGTTCTCTCTCACAGTTAACTCCTCAGTTACGAATCTATTAGTGAAACGGACTCATGATTGCCGATCGGTTGGAATTTCAGTTGCTCGGACGATTGTCTTTCTTTTGTCGAAGGAGATGCAAAGGTGAACAACCGTGGGTGTGTGTATAAAAGAAAATGAGATAGATCGTGCATGGTTGGTGGTTCTAGATGGAAAAATGAATTAAACAGTAAGAAAGGGGAAATCAGAGGATGCGCAGTGTAAGACCAAAAATATGCGCAGTGTGAGATTGAAAAAATGCACAGTGTGAGATAAAACTCAGAGAAGAGTAACAGATGAGGAAAAGATTTAAAGCAGAGAAGAATGACAGAACAAGTTGAAGCAGAGCAGACTTGCAGAATAGTCAAAGGAAGAGGAGAACTGTAGAACAGTTAGAATAAGACCAGACTTACAGAACAAAGAAGAAGTGGTAAGAATCAATTTATCTGTGTGGTTGCTTGTTTAATTAATCATTTAAATTCTAGGGTGGTTGGGAGGTTCTAGGGAGGATTGTTGTCCTCAGAGGTTCAAGTGGGAGCTTGAACACAGGGAGTTGTAGCCTCCATCTGGTTGCAACTAGAGAAACAAGGGTGGCAGGGTGGTGCAAGGGAGAACAAGTGTTCTCTGTTATACAGGTTGGAGCCTGTGTAACTGAAAGTTGGTGCTTCCATCCAGTTGGTGCTGGAACATTAGGGGAGTTGGTGCTTCCTTCTAGTGGGTGCTAGAGGAACAAGAGAGTCAATGCTCTCAAACAAGTTGCATCTTGTAAAACAGAGGTAGCATCCTCACATTGAGTTGGTGCTCAATTATAGATGATGTACAGAACTTAAAAGACTGCCTATCATTTCGAAGAAGAAGAAGAGGTTTTCTCCCTTTATGGGTTTCCTCATGAAAATCGGTCTCTGTGTATACCTTATGTGTGACTGATGCTCTTTACTTTTACTGTCCATATGTTGTATAATGTTGATGATCACTTGAAGAAATATTAAGAATGTTTTAATAGACTTAATATT
>JZKD02S2247691.1:63284-87397 GCA_000966675.3 Picea glauca
AAGGAGACATTTTCATTTGGAATCATCTTGTACTTGAACATTTATGTGGGGTAAAAGGAGGTTTCCCCCTTGAAGAGGATTATTATTTGAAATTCTCTCTTTTTCAAGGCATTGAATACTTATTCTGAGGTTTTTCTATGCTATATTGATATTTGGTTCTTAACATATAGGATGATACGGTGATTGGTCGAACTCATATTATGGGAATATGAATGGAAATGAGAAACCGAGAGTCCACCAACCCCCAAACTCATTGTTTTCGAAAAATGACTAAGTATAGTAACTAGAAAGGGAGAAAAGAAAAGGAGAATTTGGGTAAGTATAGAAGAGGGAAAAGAAATGGACAAAAAAAGTTGGGAAAATAGAAAAGGGGAGGGAAATTTTGGAAGCAGGAATTGATCTCAAAAACTAGCTCCAATTGTGGGATGATAACCCCTTGTGTGTTGTTAAAAATACAAAACCTTTCATGACCAGGTGCTTCAGCCCATTGGGATATGGAGTCAGAGTAAGAATATACAAACTAAAAAATAAATTTATGTACAATGAAAATGAGAAAGTATTTTAGGAGAAGAAACCTTTCAAATGTTGTATGTTGATAGGCAACAATAGTATTTTACCCTTCATGTCTTGGAGCACATAGGAATTGAAACCCAGGATCTTTTCAACGATGTATGGTTGATCTGTAGGATCTTTTAAATGACTATGGTTGAGTTTTAATTTTGCATGCGTTAATTAACCATTTGAGAAACTTAGTGAAATAATGAGGAAAGAAGAGGAATTATGACAGCCATATACACATTTTCATATCTGAAATGAAATAATAGACAGTAAACCATAACACGCAGATTGATAACGGAGTTCGGCACAACTTTGCCTATGTCTCCGGGCCTTTGTCTTTGTGGGGGAGGCTTATTTATTTCTGTTCAAGAGCTAAAAAATACATCACTACAATGCCAAATGGCTACAAGACTGATTTGGTCATGTTCGTCCAGATCTCTAGAACCCTGCAAAGAAAATGGCACGCAAAACGGACGTCCGGAGCTCCTAGAAATGACCCGACAGCGTCTGCTCCTCAAAATCTTCCCTGCATAAAAATGGATTTGGCTTGGCTTCTCTTCAGCATAAATCTGCTCTGACTGCTGCTCATGGCCTCAAATAGGCTTGGTTTATATATATTTGAAGTTGGTTTCTCATCTCCAACTTCCTCCCAAAATTTGGGCTCCAAAAATGCCCAATATCTCCCAAAAATGGAGAAAATCAACTAAAATCAGGGACTATATCAATACAAAATCAAAAACTTTATAACATAACCCACTACATGTAAATTATTGGGCGCAGCCCCCCAATACGCACACTCTGGGTCATATGGAGTTGGCCATGTGGCCACGCGCCCATGCGCTAGCCCCTTTCCTCCGCTCCAGCTCCTGGTCTCTTGCACAAGAATAGGACCACGGGCTCAACAGTTTAACCTCCTGCATTTTATATAGGGTATCGTTCCCGGGTCGTATGGGGTCGCCAGGGAACCGTGGGCTGGACCCTATCCGTAAATACCCCCGCGCAAGTGGTAAGCCCCGTGCTCCAACATACGGTCGCATGCGTATAGGTGTTGAACCATGGGCTGGGGCTAAGCCCCGACCCATTTCCCCGCCGAAAAAGATTTCAATCAAACTTAAATAGAAATTGCGTCGAATGGTTAACAAGCACCATCGGTCGGGCGGGCGGTTAGCCCAGCCCTACTAGTCCTTTGTGCTATGGGAGTTCGTCAGTTCAAGGCCCATCCAAGCCATAGATTTTACACAAAAACCAACAACCAACCACAGGGTGCCACGTGGCACCTCAACAACCAACCACATCATGCCACATGTCAAATGCTGATTGGCCCACGTGCCTGCCACCTATCGATCGTACCACCACCTATCAGCCTATGTGTCTGCCCTGTTAGCCTACCATGTCATCTGCTGATGTCATCCGTTCCATGTCATCTATATGGACCGTACGGTCTACACAGTCAGCATGCCACGTGCACTATACGAACTATAAAGTCATCCTTTTTTTTACCTGTTTGGATTTTCAGACAGAACACGATATCTTTCGCATACGGAGCCCATTTGATGAAGTAAATATACCGCTGGAATCAGGAAGACGATACAGACGCAATGGTGCTAGTTTCATCGCATTCCAAGCACTTTCATTTTTGAGCATTTTTAAACCCTATCAGGCTTCTGGATACGATTTTGGATCAATGGTCCAATCCAGAGCGCTTCGAACTTTGTATGCATCGACAGTTTCTCCTTGGCCTTGTTCCAAAGTAACACTAACTCTCCCTTCTGTAAATTCGTTACAGTTGTGCTTTGATCAAAATATATTTTGACACTCTGCTCCCTTTGAGAAGTTCGATTCCGGGATTTGCTTCGCTCTTCTTCCAATTTTAAAAATCAGTTGATCCTCCTTTGGATTGGTGAACTCTCTTCTGTATCTTCAATATTAACCACAAAAGTCAATGCATTGAGCTCGAGGCTGATCAGTATTTTCACGTATTTCCCATAAACCAATGTATAGGGGGACATCCCAGTGTTTTCCTTTGGAGTCATTTTGCTTGCCCGCAACACAACAGTCAGCTTAAGATTCCAATTCCTTTGGTTCTTGTTAATGGTTTTCTTCAATATCTAAACAAGTGTTTTATTTGTGGATTCAGCAAGGCCATTACCTTGTGAATAATAATTCGACGATTGACCCATGATAATTCCATATTCTCCAAAAAACCCTATAAATTTCGACCTGATGAAAATCGAACCATTATCTATGATAAATTTATCTGGGACACCAAATATCGATATAATATTATATTTGAGGAACTTAATTAGTTATTCATAATCAACTTTCTTTAATTCCATTGCTTCTGGTCATTTCGTGAAATAATTTGTACCCGTGAGAATGTACATATGTCCCTTCTTAGAATTTAGATTAATTGGCCCGACAACATCAAGTCCCCATTGGGAGAATGTTTTTTCTACAATTATGGGTTGTAAAGGCGTCACAGATCTATTCATTTTTCCTTAAAACCATTGGCATGATACACACTTCTTTATTGTGGCATATGATTCTCTGAATATTGATGGCCAGTATAATCCACCCCTTATTATCTTGTCAGTGGTTGCAGTAGGTGCAAAGTGTCCACTGCATATTCCTTCATGGACTTCTCTCATTAGTTCTTGGGCTTGGTTTTCATCAACACATATTAGTAGTATACCATCATAATTTCTCCTAAATAGTATATCATCAATCAACACATATTGATTTTCCTTCATCTTCAATGTTCTTCGCTCCTTGGGGTTCATTGTGATAGGAAATTTCTCGGACCTTAAGTAGAATATAATATCTCCATACCATTCTAAATCAGCTAATGGTTACCCTACTAAAATTGAAATCATTCCATCCACATAATCACTATTCGCGATGAGCTTGCATAAACCTTTACCTTTGATAATGTTTAAAGGTTTAATCTCAATATCATATGCATATATCTTTGCCATCCTGTTAGCCCACTTTCCTTCTCTCAATTGTTGATTCAGAAGCATCTTCAATGACAATGAGGGAACATAGGAAATAACATGGGAGTTCAATATGTACGTCTGAATGTGTGCTACCACTTTTGCAAGAGCCAAGGATTTCTTTTCTAGTTCTGAATACCTCAATTCATATTCATGTAGGGTTTTTCTCATGAAACTTATTGGGAGTTATTCACCTTTGGTATTCTTCTGAGTAAGAACAAATGAAACAAATGTCTCTGTAGCAAATGAATAGATGTTGAAATCCGTTTGAAAATCAGAACTAATGAGGATTGTAGTTGTGGTGATTGTTCCTTTGATATTATTGAATGCCTCTTGAGTAACCAATGTCCATTTGAACCTCTACTCCTTTTTCAACAACAAATTGATTGGCTTTACGATGCTTTCATAGTGAGGAACAAACCTCCACACAAAATTGATCTTGCTGAAAAATGATTGGACTCCCTTCTTGGATGTTGGGGGGTTGAGATCATTTATTGCTTTAACTCTTTCTGGATCTATGTAAATGCCTTCCTTGCACACAATGTGGCCGAATAGTTTTTCTTGAGTTACAACGAAAAATAATTTCCTTGGATTTAGAGAGACACCATATAATCTACAACTTTCAAAAACGTTTCTCAAATGATGGATATAATCACCCCTTGTTTTTTAATGCACTAACAAGTCATCTCGATAGTCTTCCATAAATTTTCCTATCAACCTGTTGAATGCATGATCCATGGCCCTCTATAATGTGACTCCATAATTCTTCAAACCAAAGGGCATTCTTGCATATGCATATGTCTCCCAAGGTGTGATAAATGTTGTCTTTTCCCTATATTCCTCAGCCACCAAGAAGGAACTTAATATTAGGTAAAGGAAAGTTATCCTTTATGCTTGCTTTGTTAAGGTCTCTGAAGTCAACACACATCTGTATTTCCCTGGTATTTTTTCTTGCAATCAGAGGATTTGAAAGCTAGTCAGAGTGTCTAATGGGATAAATTATTCTTGCCTTCTTCAATTTCTCCAATTCAATATTTACCAAAGGTTTCAGTTTGGGATTCGTCATCCTTATTTTTTTCTTTACAGGCTTTGCTTCTTCCCTCAAAGGAATGATATCTTGTAATATAGTTTTATCGTAAGCTTTCAAATCATCATAGGTACAAGCAAACATATCAGTGTATTTTTTAAACAAGGAAAAATATTGATCAACTTCCTCAGTGGTGCAATCAACTCCCAAGTTGACATATTTTGGGGAACTGTCAGTTCCAATATTGACTTTTCTTGTCTCTTGCACTTTTTGAATTAAAACTTCTTCAAGGAGATTCTTAGCATGATCATATTTCATAAAAAGAGATTCAGATTGTATAAAATCTTTGGGGACAACAGACGTGTGATCATCTTAATCATCGTCATCGTTCAACAAAAAAAATTCCAGTTGTTCATCGTTCTCAAACACTTGCAAATATTAAATGTTATCGGGAATGGATGGTCAGAATGATCTTTCTACTTGGAAAGACATTTTTCTTTGGATATCGTCTAGGTTTGACAATGAGGCTACCAAGGCTAATGAATCTTCCTTGTGATTCTTGTCCCTTGGAATGAAATAAATATTGAAGGAACTGAAAGATTCCATAAATTCATTAACCCTTTTGAAATATAAATTAAGTCTTTCCTTTTTAATTTTATACCTTTGGGTAACCTGATTGATCACCAACTCTGAGTCACCAATCACAACTAGATGTTCTATTTTCATTTCTTGTGCAAGGATCATCCCTTGAATCAAGGATCATCCCTTGAATCAAGGCTTCATATTTTGCCTCATTATGAGTGCATGAAAATTCCAATCTAATAGCATGTGGATGCACAACCTTATTTGGACTCATAAGAACAATCCCAACTCCACTCCCGAAGTTTGAACAGAATCCATCGAATGACATCCTCCAATATCCTTCAAATATACACTCTTGATTCTCCATGTATTGAACTTGCTCTAGGATTTTATTATGTTCCATGTCTAGGATAGCATGGTTTCCAATCCCGACATCTATACAATCCTCCATCAATTCATTGTCCTTCTTCTTGAAAGAGAAGGGTTTTCTAGGTTCACAGGGCACTTTAATCATTGCTCCTTCTTTTCCTAGAAGCATCATGGAACTTCCATCGTTCATTATATATTCCCCGATCATAGATGTCCAATCCCTTCCCAGCACAACTCTATATGTTGGAGGAAGTTCTACCACAATAATATTGAAAACTGTAATGATATGGGGGGTTGTCATAATCCAAGCATAAAATTCTTTGATCTCTCCATAAGTTGGCATTTTTCTAGAATAAATTGCATTTATGCTTTCACCGGTTTCATAATACTTGGTGCAACTCATGCTCAATACCTCCATGACCACCAGTGGCATGATATTATTTGTCGCACCAATGTCAACTAAACAATTACATAGTGCAACATCATGATTTTCAATTAAAATGTAAAAGGGAGGAATTTTATCGCTCAGCTTGGTAGTTGACTGGCTCTGGCTTTGTTTTGGAATGGTAACAATAGCTTCTTCTCTTTCAAATGGATTGTCCAACAATTTCAAAAAAATTTGTCTTTGTTGGGGAATCTTCACCACTTCTGTAAAGGGAAAAGTTTTCCTTAATTTACTTAAGTGCTCTACGACATTATATGTCATTTTAGTGGGGTTTGACATCACATGTTTCCTTTTACTTCCAATGTTATCCATCACTTTCTCATTTTCTCTTTTCTCATTTGTTTTTTCTTTTTCTATTTCTTTTTGGTTCTCCTTATCAGGATTGCCTTTATTTTTGGGTCTATTTACAAATCCTCTTTTATAGGCAACATTTTCTTGCAAGTTGGGATCATTGTCACCCTCTTCAAATATATACATGTATGTCTCACATCCATCCATATGCACAGTTTCAAAACTTTCATCAGGTGGGTAATATTTTTCTTGTTCAATTACTTGCTCATCATACACATCATCCATGACAACTGCATTGGGAGTAGGATGTCTGGGAACCCTCGATCTTTGCGGATTATCCGTTTTTTCAAACCTCACTCTATTTTCTTGGGGAGGGTTCCTTCTTTTCTCTAGGATTGGAATTCTTGGATTTGCCACATAATTATCTCCCCTTCTTAGTCTATTTATATCATTCTGCATTTGCTTGATAGTTCTATTCATTTTTGCAATTTCAATTCTTTTCTTAGTTTCTTGTGCCGCCACAAGGTCAACCTTTACATTAGGTATGGTTCACTTGAAAAATACTCCTCCCATTGTTTGTTTTTGGGCCGGTCGTGTCTTGAATTCTTCATTCCTTCTTGATCTAGAATATCCTTGATTATCAATAGTTAATCCTTCCCATTGCCTTTGTACTTTTCCCAATATAATGTCGGGGTTAGCACCCATTTCAGTCATAATTTCTTCCATCTCAGTGGCCTTATTCATTTCCTCCTCCAAGGTATCCATTTGGGATGTTCTAATAGCATATTTTACATTCGAGGGCATTACATTATTATAATAACCGAGAATGACTGGGTCATTTGGTCTTTTATCCTCTAGAATCCTACTCAAGGTTTTGTTGAACCTAAGATTAAAATCTTGTATCCTTTCATTCTTCCTCAAACCAATCTGGGTGAAATCGGTGAGAAGGGTATGACAAGCAGTTGGAGGGGCGAACATAATCAAAAAAATAGCTTTGAGATCATAAAATGAGTGAATTGATCTACTAAGAAATTTTTGTATACCATTCGTACGCTCTTTTGTTGGGTATATGTTATATTCTTTGCACGAGTAGTAGTGTCTGAGCGTGTGCGCAGGGGGGTTATGCAGGAGCATCGCCAGCACATCAAGAGAGCCAGTGCAAAAGCATAAGACAGCTGGATAAACCAGCGCAAGTTTTGAAATTGCCTTGGAAATTGTTGCACAAACCTTAAATGAATCATTTAAGATGAGGCGCACTTTTGTATTGTAATGGACCTTGAGCGGATAGCTCTCGTCCTTTAGTAGATAGTCGGAATTTAATATAGTTAATGTTGGTAGATAGGAATTTAATTTTAGATTTGATATCTTTAGAGTCCAAGAGGGGAAATGGATATAGACACCCTCATTGTATCATTGTAACATTATCAATTCAGAAGCAGGAAGAGAAGAGAATGTAGAGGATTGTATGAAGAACACCCATGTACAGGCATTTGAATTAATAGATGAAAAATTTGATTCAAATTTATGGTTTGTGTTGTTTCTCTGTGAAATTGATGTTATGCTCATGAATGTTTGCTTCCTGTCATACATTTGCTTTTATATGTTGTGTATGTGATTTCATGGTGGAATTGAAGTCTGAAAGGAAGAGTGAATGAGTTTCAATTGTTTCTCTAATTGAGCCAGAGGATTCCTGCAAGGAGTGCAGTCGAATTGTTCGCAAGGAGTGCGTTGACAGAAGAGTTCAAGTAGAGATAGATTTTGTCCTCATTTCCTCGAAGGTGCAGTTAGGCACAGTGTCATGCAAGGAGTGCCCAGGCCAAGGGAAAGCCTCAAGGTTGCAAACCTAAGTAAGGAATTGAAAGACTGCTGCTGCAGGTGTGCGCAGAGTCGAGGAACTTCAACACTCAGTGAGGTTGAAGTGTTGTCGCAAGGAGTGCATGCAAGATAGTTTCCAAGAATACTTTAGGGTTGTGAAAAAGCTCAGGAGGTATAGAACCTTGAGTAATTACCAAGGAAAGCACAGGGAGTTAGTGCCTTGAAATCTTGCAAGAAGCGTCGCAGGCTTGCGAGCAGGCGGATGAGAAGCGTGGAGAGGAATGCAACCATTTCGCAGAAGCATCAAAGGGAGAACGGATGGACGAAATCCTCTGAGGAGATTTCGTGAAGTACTGTGGGCTATTGGATCTTACAGAGGTGCAGGGAAGTTACATCATAAGTGTAGAAAAGGTTTAAAGCTCAAGAAGGACAGTGCCATTGATCTGTCCCACAGGAGCCGTCGGATCTACACGTGAGATCGTGTATCAGGGATTCACAAGTTGAAGCTCCAAGTTGTTGCAACGAAAATTGTGATATCGCGATCCACGATATCCTGACAATATTAGAACCATCCATCAGTGGGGACGTGTGTCAGTAGATCCAAGGAAGTCGGGGATTCGGAACATCGGGGGTTTTGAAGACAAGGTATTCTTGTAGCTTGGAATCGTGATATTGCGATACGCGATATCCCGACAGCCAAAGGGCAGAGTGCGTGGGCCATGGCGGAGTCGGTGAGGGGAGGACAGGTGGCATGCATATCGGGGATCGGGAAAGGGAAATTCCTGAGTCCATTAACATCCAGATTCGCGATCCCGCGAAGTCCGATATCTCGATAGAACTAACAGGAGTTGAGGTGACAACTCGCATGTGCATCGGAGTTTTGGCGTATCAAGGATCGGGAGTTGGAAAATCATAGTGCTCGATATCGCGAGTAGAGAAACCGCGATAAGAGAAGTCCCGATAGGTACAAGAAGAGGTCAGTGTTGACTGAGGCATTGGGTCTCGGGGATTCAAGAACCTAGTGATCAACCATAAAACTTGCGAAATCACGAGTTTCGATTCCCCGATAAATAAGAAGGGGGAATCGCACAAGAATATCTATGGGTGTAGATTTCTCGACAAGGAAATAGAGGAACCTTCGAGTTCTTTGGGCCGAGAGAAGAGAAGATCCTGTGAGAGTGAACGTGTCTGCAGGTGCAGTTGTGTCATGGGGTTAGAGGGGGGGTGCAGGGGGTCGGAGCCCCCTGCACGGGGGTCCAGGGGCAGTGCCCCTAGAAAAAAAAATTCTGCCTCAGGAAATGTGTCATGTATTTAGGTGGTTTTTTCAGCACATGGTTTTTGCCGATGGTTTTCTATTTCTAGTTAAGGAATTAGGATTTTGGACTAATCCAGGTCATTGGATTAGGGTTTTGGATGTCGTTGGCTCCTATATGTATATTGTATTGTAAAAAATGTAACACAATGTATGAATATAATATATGTTGGTTTTCCCGGTTTGGGTTTCTAGGGGAAAAATCTCTGTGTAATGTTTTCATTTGCCATTGTATCTTTTCTATTCTTTTCTGAATATCTATTTACAGTAGACATTGTACAAGGTTAGAATTTTCATCTTCCTGATAAGGTTTGAAAAAACAACCTTACCATGACATCGTCATACTCAACATGGCGAAAATCACAAACATCAAGAAATAAGTGCAAATGCCTCTTTGCATCGATTGCTCCATGTTTGGAAAATTCCTTCAGGGCGCCCTTAGGGAGAACAAGGAGATATTGTTTATCACCTATAAGATTTAGAGGGGAATATATTACCCTCCTTTGATTTTCAAATCCTGGGTTTCCTTGATTTGTTGCAGCATATCTTCCACCTCCTTGCCTCTCCTCATGATGCTCGTCTCAGGGTTGTTCATTTATTTCTGCCATATCCAGAGAGATTCTAGGAATATGGTTTTCACTTCTAAGGATAAGGAGTTGCTTTCTTTTACTTCTGGTAATAGGTCCCTTGTACTCATCCAGCTTCAATCCCGACCTTGTTCTTGTGTTGCTCTGGCTAGTTGTTGGTTTCTTCGGTCTTGTCGCTCTTCTCTCCTATGTCTTTAGAGGATTTATATTTCTTCTTCTTGGACCAAGGTTTTCCAAGACCTTTCTAAATCTTCTCAGGTCTCGACCGTTGATATTACAAAATTGTATAATTGATGCAAGATGCTTCATTGATTGTTCAATCCAATTTCTAAGAGAGGTTGATCATCATGGGGCAAAGTCATATATTTTTTCAAAAAAATGTTGGGCCAAATTTCAAATTTTTAGTTCAGTTCCCAATATGGTCGTCAAAAATGTTGACGCTTGAATTCGTTAGGACTGAAACGAAAACCTCACGAGGATGTAAATCCCCTTGTGTTTTTATAGAGGTGGTACTCCTCTTTAGATTTTCTTGGGATTTCTATGTATTCAAAATGTGGGACTTGACATAAGTCCTTCATAGTAATTCAAAGAAACATAAATATTGTGAGACAATAAAAGGAAAATGTTTTTGTTTTCTTTTTTAAATAAAGTTCCTAAGAAAGGAATAGGAATCACACACTTCACACATTTAAATAAAATAAGCAAAATTTCCTACATCCATCATAGTTTAAGATAAATATTTTTGATCACATAAAATAAAAAGAAGATGATCTACATGCATAAGACAACTTTAACAGAGTGGACACATGGTTATCTCAAATAAATATAATGATAGATCAACCTCAAATACTTTATATTCTGAAAACAGGGTAACAAAGCACAGTCGAGATTGTTCCCAAAGCAGCTCTCTTGAAATTTCTAAAAAATATGTAGTTTGTTACATATTATTTGAAATTTTAAATGTGTTTATCTTAAATACTGGGATTGGGGCTCCTTCGGACCATAAAGAAAATAAATACAATAAATAATCTTTTAGAAGAAGACAGTGGGCGGTAGAAGAACAACAAGATATGGTTAGAAGAAAAGAGGAGTTATCAGTATTCGGTTAAACCTTTCTAGTGAAAGAGGTGGAATAAATGGATGAAGGACTTGATAAAGAAAAAGAAGGATGTGATCAACATTAACTTACTATGATGGTCTCTCTCTATTTTAACTTGTTTTTTGATGTCCTTTTATTGTTTTCATCAATGGTTATAGGAGTATCGTCTCCAAATCATCAGCATTGTGAGTAGGAGTGCCTAAGTTATTATCTTCTTCTTCTGCTAGAACAGTATGGATAAATGAATTGCTAAATCCCACTGCTAACATATGTTCCACAAAAAAAAAATTAGGGTCAAAACCTTTTATCTTTTCAGCATAGTTGAGATTCAGATTGTGGAAGTGGTTTGAAAATTCATCGATTTTGTTCATATTTCTGAATACAAAGTCCCCAATTTTTCAAGGCAAGGGTGTGAGTTGTTTTTTTTGTTTCTCATGAAAAAAGTGCAGCTAGAAATTATATTTCCTTGAAACTTATGTAATAAACATTCTGTCAGATACATGGCATGGAAGAAAGGAGAGATTTTCCTTATAATCGAAAATCCTGATAACATTGTAATTTTCCACTTTCTCCAATGTCCCCTTTTTATCTAGGAATTTACTTACCTGGGAATATATTATGGGGGTATCATTTCCAAACAAAAATCCTTTAAAAACCAAGACAAAATCATTGAAAACTTCATAAAAGTGAAAAGAAGCTTTGAGTCTCCACAACGCTTGGTACCAAAAGGTCACTGGGTCAAATTCACAATTCACCTTCTTGCAGATAGACAATTTAGGAAATTGACAACAATATGTTATTGCAAATACAAAATAAGAGGCCATAAATAATTTCTTATCTTTTTTGTACTGTGATAATTGGGAAGAGATTTCAATGGAAATCATTTTTCCCCAATAAAAAATGGCTTGCTCTTTGATAATAAAATATAGGATTTAAATAATCATACGAGAAATACTAGCGGTACTTTCTTGGCATGTCACCCTGGTGAATAACCAAGCAATTTCCTGAAAGGGTTTTTTGAACGAGTTGACCTGCAACCTGGTAATATCTTCAAGGATGGTCATGGGGTTCTCCAAGAATTCAGGCAATAGGTCTAGGTTGTTGTCATGCTTTTTCAAGAAATCCCTTCAATCTTCACCTTTAAAATTGAGTATTGGCTCTGGGAGCTTCAACATTTTACAGAACACTTGAGGTGAAAGAGAGACGGGATAATGGTCTTGAAGTTGAATAATCCATTGACTTGGTATATGTTGGTTACTTGTGGGTTGACCCAAGTTCTAACTACATGATTACCAACAACCTTTCGACCATCGGCCTTTCTGAGTACCAGAAGGCAACACAACACACATTGTGCATTGTGTAGTCTCACTCAAGATGGCTTCAATGGGTGGCCACAGGAATCATATGTATGAAACCCTGGGATGGGATGTGTTTCTCTCTCAGAGGCATTGGTTCTACTCATTGTCATCTCTCAATCCCTCATTAGATCCTAGTTTAGAATAATAACACTAATATTCCAATAATACTTCATTAACAATTATAGAAGCATGAATTCAATGATAAGTATTCGTCTACTGTAACATAAAATTAAAATCTAAATACTAGCAATGATATTCAAATACTTAGTGGTGTTCTGCAGATTTCATGAGTTTTTCCTTAGTGCACAGTAATATAACATTTATCAATTAACATATTCATAATAAATCTTGTTAACTCAAATAAGTAATGCAACCTTTCATACACATGACAAATATATACCATGGTTTACCCCCTCCTGGCCTACATCCACAAATATTTGTCACTTGGGCTCTTTATTCATATTCTTGCAAAATCTAGTTCTGCACACTGTACAATTCTTCCACCACTACATCCAATCTCCACAGATTGCAAAAGTCTCTCAATAAGACCTCCTACTCAACAAAAGTATCTACTACAACCTCAACAATACCCACACCAACAAAAGGGGAAATACTTATTCATTATCCTAATACATTCTAATTATACAAAACTAGGACAATGCCCTTACAAAAACCCTAACCCTAAGTAGATTAGGTTTTCCAATTTTCAACTGCTCTGTCTCTGCTGGTCCTTGATACAAACTTTCTCCAAGTCGGAACTTGTCCACTTTCCAACTGCTCTAGAACAATTTTTCCACTTTGTAACTCCTTTTCTCAGCTTTGGTTTTCCTCTATTTACGGCACTTCTTTTCCTCTATTTCCAATGCACTTACCTATTTTTCGACGTTGTCTTGAAGTCTTCAAAATTTCCTTGGTTTTCTCCCAAAATTGGCCTACACCAATAGGCCCGCAACACTAAAATTGTGATTCATCTTGAGTCACTCACAGACTCCTGCATCTTTTACCACCTTTCCTAGTGCTTCACACATCTATGTGATTTTCTGGTATTTCTCCTTAGCCTGGTTTCTCTTCTCCGCTATGGCTTCTATCATCTGTACAGTGACTAGAGGCTTCAATATATCTCCTCCCTCCAAGCCTAATTGTTCCACCCTTGATTTTTCTGCATCAACCTCCTAGTTGTTCATCCTTGTCCTGTAGAGGATCCAACTGAGCTTGTCTTATGATCTTCTTAGCTAACACTGCTTTCTCCTCTACCTGTAGGTTCTTTATTTATGCAGTTGTCTTAATATTTTTTGGAGGTGACATTGTCTTATGTCATTGTTTTAAGTATACCATTATTGCATGTACCTTATCTTCCCTTCCTTGCAGGTCTTACAAGCTGCCATCTTCTAAGATTTGTGTCCACAACTGACCACTTTTTTTCCAACAACTCTGTCATCCTATGTATAGTCTACTCTATACTCTCCGCAGATTTTGTTGCGTATCGTTCTCACTGCACTCTTACTTATAGAGGATTAGTCGGTACTGCGTGCTCCTACAGCTCCTTTATTTTGTCCTTGTACTCCTCCAAGGCCTGCACTATTTTTCGTATCTTCTCTTTAGAAGACACTCCCTCTAAATTTGCATTGTTTGGGATGGTTTGGAATACTGTGATAATGTATGTCTCCATCTCTTCCAATTTATGTTGCATTATCTTCTTCTCTTTCCCTTCTTGGATAACTGCTTCCTTCAGTGTGATATTTTCCTCATGCGTTATCTGTAAGTTCGTCGCATCAGACCTTTCCCTGGACTGAATTTCCTACACGACACTAATTTGTAATTTATAGAGCACCTTTGTAGGGATCTTGGGCAACACCAAGTCCAATGTCTCAATTTCCTTCAGGGGCTTCTGTGTTGCCTCATCGTCGATGAACAACATCTCAGGGGTTATGATAAAATTGGTGCTCCCTTGTGTTGTGATTTTCAATGTCTCTCCAACATGCATTGCTTCCCCTCTTTGCATTGGTTTTCATTTTTGTGGTTGCTATACCCTGATCCTCAACTGCTCCAGTGAAGTTTTCACTTCCTGTATTTTCTCTAGAATCAAAGCCCTGTGCTTCTCAGCATTCTCCCATGCCTCTGATAGTCGATATTCGACTGTTGTGGCTATTAGTTCAACATCATATGTTGTCAGTGATGTTTGCAGTGGTTTTCTATGAGCCTTTGCCTTCTTCTTGGGGCCACATGCTTGCTCCCCTATCCTCTTCCTTTGGACATCTGATGGCTCATAAATATATGGCATCTATGTATTGTTGGCAGCCAATTCACCTTTTTCTATTATCCTATAAGCTTCCTACACCTATGTCTTGCGAACGTCAAGTTTTTAGTCGCATTTTTTTCAAATAGACGACATTTTCATTTCCTGCGACATTAACACATTTGTCTTCATTAAGTTTTCACGACTGTAAGCGTGAAAACTTCTCCTTTCAAAGTTATTTTTTTTATCATTATCTGAACTGTGGTTATTTCTTTTGTCATTTGCGCTTACCCTTTTCTTTTTTTTATCGTTACACAATTGGCAATATCCTTTGATCAGTTCTCATACTTCGATTGATTATATGACTTGATTATATGACTTGATTATATGACTTGATTATATGACTTGATTCTATGAAATGCATAAGGGTTTTGATTTAATTTTCATATATGTATGATAGGATCCTTATGATAAATCTTTTATATTTGTTTGGCTTGTCAACTATTTGGTACCTTGGTTAAATCTATGAATCAATACATTAGCGCATATTTGATTTTGGGTGTTGATCTATACGTCAAATTTTTTGAACACTATGGCATAGTGTTGGCGCGTATTTGTATGCACATTGCATTTGATTAGTTGTACACCTGACTTAATGGATGATCCACTATTATGAACAGCTATATCGGCGGTTGTACTTTGACCATAATTGTTTTGCATGGCAGTGAATGACTCCACCACCCTCGCATGTGCACATTAACGCTTACCCCCTTTTGCTTGTTCATTGTTGTTAGACCGAATAGCTCTACTCATGTATGTGTTCGAACCCTTCCCTTACCATGCATTCAACTCCATGGCACCAGTCGTGCGAGTTGAACCCAATGGAAAACAGGCCCTGTTGATGTTTGATAATGCCCGCCAAGATTTGGCAGACAGTGGGTGGCTTACCTTCATGGAACGTTTCGATGGCTTTAACCTCTGCGTGGTCTGATAGTTTGCCATGACCTTTCGATGGTTGTCGAGCCAAGGTCGGCGATATACAATTGGAAATTGATGAACAGTTTATCAGTCTCGCTATGGGTTTGCCTGCCACTGGACAATGATGGTCCAAGAATTGCAAAGTTGAAGAGGTCCCATGGACACTGCTCTTCCAGTCACGCAAAATCACCTCCTGTGATAGAGGTATGCCCGTAACCATGCTTAAAAAATGTTGGCATGATTTATTAATGATAATCAAACAGTTTATCACCTGTGAGGGTCGATACGGATTTGTGTTCTTACACCACCTGCGTTTGCTTATGGTTTTTATGGGTTATCAGCTCAATATGCCCTATTATTTTCATAGAAGCCTGTTTAAAATTTCGAAGAAGTACAAAAGAAACCAGGTTGATAATAGCCTTTTCATTATGGGTTGGTTAAGCTTATTGTTGTCTATCATTTGAACCTGCTCGGGGATTGTTGGAACAATTTTATTGCTCGGAATGGTTTCAAGGATTCGAACCCTCCACAGGTTGACAAACCTGTGGTGGGCAAGGTCAAAGTTGTACCCCCAGGACCCTACCAAGTCCTTCTACCTAAACCCTCGGCCGACCCTCCTATCGACTTACCCCACACTGTGACTAAGAACACTGAGACTGTAAAGCCTATGAGAAAGAAGCCCAAAGCCAACTTCATTTCAAACGCCAAAGGGAAAAAGAATGCCCGTTTGATCTCACGGATGGCAAGAAATAAGCCAAAAACCCCTGTCGAGCTTAACCCTATCGTGTTGAGTGAGGACTCCAATTCGGAAGTGGAGCATTTCTTGGCTAGCGAATATCCCTATTCGAAAGGTCTGTGTGTCGAACCCTCGTATGACTTTGTGTCAAACCTACCCCCCTGCCTACAGGACGACCCTAAGTTGCCTTGTGAAACCATTGGTCATATGCCCAAATCCTCCCTTGCTCTGTCTAAACCTACAGTGTCACCCTGTGATCAATGTAATGCATGGTTAGAGCGATACTATAACGATGTTCTGATTCTCTAGTCAAAGATTCAATCTTTGGAGGACCAAATTGCAACTCTAACCAGTCAGAAGGTCAAGCTACAAGCGACAGTTAAGAAACAAAAGACGACAGGCTCCATCTTGTTTAAAAATGTGGAATCAGCCATGGCTGTTGTTAATTCCAAGCTGGCGTAATTGAATAGTCTCGTCGTCACATAGGTATGTTTAATATCATTTTTTTTGTAAATAATCTAGGTTTATATAACGATTTGATTTCGGTTTTAAATAGCTCTGTTCATTTCATTTGAATAGCTCTGTTATAATTATATGCATTCTATATATAGCTCTATTTTGACTAAATGGAATTTCGTTTTTTCAATCATTCCCAGTTTAGATTCCATTAGATTTTCATCAATTTGATTGATCTTGGTGTGGATTTGATTTGTTTGATTGAGTTAAAATGGATGCTCTGCTGTCAATCGAATTTGTTTGTACCTATTCTAGACAAGAATTGTTCCTCATATTCAATTTAGAAAATGATCACATTTCGATTCGATTTCATTATAATGCATACGCTATGATTGGCAATGATTTTGATGAGGTTAACTGTTACGGTTTTATGTCCCATATGACTTTCAAAGCAACAGGAATACAATTCGGATCATTTCCAATATGACTCTGTACAAACACGCCCAAATCATGGAATGGATTTTGTTGCTTAACGATTATGCTAAAAAACCAACCGGTTAATTCGCATTGGTTTACTGCTAGCTCGACCATGTTATCAGTTGATTTCATAATTGCAATGGATACTCTATTTGAATTTGATTTGTAGAACGAGATTGGCTATATCCAGATTCATGATTTATTTCTATACTAAACTTAGTCATGATTTGTTCAATACCAATCAAGAGTATTTGCCCAGTTTGCAATTATAACTTCTGTTGATTCTATTAAGATTGTGATCACAATTAATCGATCCTGTCTGTTGACTGTGTAAGGATCAACGATCGAAATCTATCACAAATTTGGTTAGGTTGATGTTGTTACATATGATTTCATTTACCTATAATCGAAACAGTCTTTCTATCTGTGTATTTGATTTAACGATATGAATCTTTTGCTATATCGTTACAGATATAATGAGTGAAAAATGATTTTACTGGATCGGATTGTATCTATTGTTTAACAATCACATACGATATGTTTGGTTATCAGTTTCGATTGGATATGAAGCAATTTTATTACTTCTCAATTATGACTCATTTACCCGATTTTATGGTAACAGGAAAACAGAGTATTCCTACCTCTGTTTTCGATTCAATCACTTTTGATCCTATTTAATGTTGAATGATAAAATCATTTGAATCTTAAGTGATTCGTTTTCAATAATCATTGGAAGATAATTGGATTTTATTCTTTTAAAAGATTTGATTTGATTTCAATTTTGATTCTGTATATTATTTTAGACTGGCTATAGAATCAAATGATTCTGTAGCTAAGTCTGTGGAATTAGATTTTTATTGTTTTAATAATAAAATACCTCTCTAACTTGTTATTTTTGTTCCATTTGAGGTGAATTCAAAATTGCATTGGATTGGATGGACAGTTAGAGGATATTTGAAATATTTTGGTTTCATTTTAGTTTCCTAGTTTAGTTGATTTTGGGAATATCTTCTCAGATTATGTAAAACAGTTTGATAACTGCCACAGGGAGGTTTTACCCTGTGGAAAAAATTATAAATACCTATTATTTTGTAATAATATCATCCTCCTTTATGGGAGAACAAGGATATGGAATTTTAATACAGACTGAGACAGAATTTGATATTCTGCTACAGCTTTAGCTTTTCATAATATCAATATTTTGTTTTATGTTTATGTGTATCTATTTGCATTTTGTTAATGACTACTTTAGCTATCTTAGTCTTCTGCAAATGATATAATTCAATCCATATAATCCATATCTGATTTCTTCCAAGTGTTTAAAAAACATAGCAGTTACTTGATTCATTTTGTGAATGACAGATTTCTCTTCTTCATAAGTTGAATTATTAAGTATAAGTTTTTGCATAACAGGTTTCCCTTATTGCAGAGATTTATAAATCATATAATTGTTATGATTTTTTTTATGTCTTGTTTGTCCTGTTAACAACTCAAAGAGCATTGCAGCCTATCATTTACGAGAAGCTTTTGGATGATCCGGTGTGAGTTTCCTTCCTCTGACCAGCTTCGAAGTCATCATACACAGGACAAATTTGGATCGTTTCCAAGTCAGTTTGTCATTTGTTTGTTTATTAGTAGTTTAGTTTAGATATAAGTTTAGTTATATATATGTGTTTAGTATATTAGATTGTTTAATTTCAGTAAGTTCTATTTCTTATTTATAAAATCAAAAAATCAACAAAAACATATCTCGTTGTCTCAGGGCAGAATATAATGAGTTTTGCAGGTTCTAATTAAATCTGTAGATTGTTTATATTGTACATTTTGTGAATAAGTGATATTGCAGTTAGTAATTAGATAATCGATTAGAGTTATTATAATATTAAGTAGTAGATTGTATATAGAATAGTTAGAGTAGTTTATTTAGTTTTAGTTTGTTTTATTTGTTGTTAGTTAGTTAGTTTGTTTTATTTTGTTTTATGTTAGTTTAGTTTGTTTTATTCATTTTAGTTAGATTAGTTAGTTTTGATTAGTTTTCTCTTTGGTTTCCCTAGTACCTTAGAATGACTAACGGAGCCGCTAAACCCGTCAGGGTGGTTCATTCCAAACGGCTTGGGTTATTAGACAACCCCGGACCGGTTCCACTCTCTCAGTTGACGGACGGTTAATTTCGCCCGTCAACAAATGGCGCTAGAAGGAGGGCCTGAACTTAATTAATGGCACGAGGCGATCGCAAGACTCCTCCCCCCCCTAATTGCTCACCTATAGTGACTAGAATTCATTCACAAGATAATATTCCCCTTCAAACAACAACTACTTCAACCGAAGATCTGTAGATCACAGTTGAGCCAGCAACCCCTAATCCTATAGGTGGTGACACGCAAGAGATTATCCGTCAATATCTTATTAAAACACATAGTGCCTTAGCTCGTCTTAGGTAACCAAACCATCCGTGGGGTCAACCTTTAGACTTCTCTGATATCAGAGAACGGTTAGGTGACATTAACCTCGTTGTGAATCCTACAGATCCAATCACAAATCCTGCTGCAGGAGGATCTGGGATACCTCCTTCACCACCTCCCTCATCTCCTTCCTCTTCTGGAGGAGATTCTTCTTCTGATGAAGGCAATTCACCTTCTCAGCCTTCCACACCCACTACCCCAATGGCAAATCAGAACAACCCTACTAGACCCTGGTTGGACCAAGATGTTGTAGTTGTACCTGGAGCCCAGCACCCTTTAACTAAGCACCCGGAGAAATGGCTTCCCAAGTTTGATCCTGATTCAAAACAGATAGTTGAAGATCATATCAAAAAAATTATGTTAGCCATTAGACTCCACAATGTTGAACATGAAGACATTGTTTGTAGGTTGTTCCCTTACACTTTCGAGGGTAATGCATCCACTTGGTACTTTGCCCAACAGCCACACACTATCGTGTCTTGGGAAAAGTTTGAGTAATGTTTTTTGGAAAAATTCGGAGATGTTAAACCTCCGGAAGTCTTAGTCATGGATCTTTCAAGCTTAAAAATGAACCCAAAAGAAAAAGTTAAAGATTTTAATCAAAGATTCTTAATGCTTAAAAATCGAATCCCTGCAGATTTTATGCCTGTTGAGAGTCATGTAATCGCATACTACACTAAATCTTTGCATCAAAGCATAGCTATTTGGGTTAAACGATCCAAAAAGGCCATATTGTTAGAAGCCTTCGAGGAGGCTAGTCAGATTGAAAAAGACATACTTAGTCTTAAGGACTCTTCTAGCAATGAAACTGAGACTCTTTCTTCTTCCAAAAATAATATTGAAATCCTCCCCATACCTACTCAAAGTAAAACACAACCTGAAAACTCTGATTTGGAAAATTTAACCAAAGTTGTTCAAAAACTGTCGAATCAAGTTATAGACTTAAAAAGGTCAACTGAAGAAGCTTCCTCGAGTAAAGGACCCTACAAGCCTCCTTTCCGAAATCCTTTTCCTACCAACAGACCTAATCCAAACCCCGAAGGCTTGAACCTAGAAAGTTTGCAATGTTCTCTTCAAACAATTCTAGAAGCCCAAGATAACTTGATGCCTCCCGAGATCCCTCAGGAGGAAGTCGAACAGGAAACAGTTCAAGAAGAAGAGTCTTCTCCAAACATCTTTGGACATTTCTCGGATAGCATCTTCCAAGCCAACTTCGAGATTGTTCACCCTTATAACACTAGGAGCAAGACAGCAAACAAGCCTTCTACCGAGAACACTACAACTTCACCTCCAAAGCCATCTAAATCAACAGAAACTAAACAGAATAATGTTAGCCCTAACTTGGACTATGATGTTGTTGAAGATCTTAAAAAATTAAGGGCTAACATTTCTATTTATGATTTGTTGAAGTTTCCATTTTTGTTACAAAAGATGTTGCAAAATATTTCAGAGAACGGCAAGAATGGTAATTCAATTGGTAACAAGGTTGTGCAAAGAAAAGTTACGCAGAAGACTTCCACTAAAAATAATCATGATCCTCAAGATAAAGGAAGCCTTCCTGTAGTTCCTGTAAATAATGTAAATAATGTAAATAATGTAGATAAAGTAGTGTCAGAAATTGCGAGTAAAAAACCACAAGCTACTACTCTTAGTACTCGCAAGAATATACCTCCTTTTCTTTTAACTTTCGAAATTTTCAACAGAAATGTGCATAATTGTATGGTTGACTCAGGAGCGTCATCTAATGTGATGCCTTGGTCTGTTTTCCAAAAGATAAATGCTGAAGTGGAACCATCTTCTTTAAAAATCATACAACTTGATCAGACAAATGTTAAAGTTATAGGCGAACTAAAAAATGTATTGATTAGATTATTGTCTAAACCAAAGGTTCATCAAGTTATTGATATAATTGTTGTGGATATTCCAAAAGTGTATGGTCTGTTTTTGAGCAGGGATTGGTCAGAACAGCTACATGGTTACTTCGCAATAGACTGATCTCACTTATTGCTTCCACAGAACGGTAAGCCTAACAAGATCAGAGTGAATCGTGAGCGTTACCTAAAGTTCACGGTCACAGATTTGAACGATCCTAACGAACCATATGCACCTCCGGCTGATTCACCTGAAGTCCAAGGGATGGACACCTTCTTCAAAAATTTCATGGCTGAGGTTTCACCTATCAACAATCTAGAACAGTAGTCCGAGATCGTAGCATACATGCAACCAATAGCTTCTATGCAATAGTCCTGTGCGCCCGATGGAAACCAAATTTTGTCTCTATATTTCGACGGTTCTAAGTCTAAAGAAGGAGCTGGTGCAGGCTGCATCATTATCGATCTGGCAGGTAACAAGACATTAATGGCTTGTAGACTAGAATTTGAATGTACTAACAATACTGCAGAATATGAGGCTTTACTGCAAGGTCTCAGAAAAGATTTGGATATGAACATTCAAAACCTGGTTGTATTTGGCAACTCTGAAATAGTGGTTAGGCAGGTAAGAGACTCTATACACTGTCTTTCCCCGCATCTCAAAAGTTACCAGTCTGAGGTATGGAGTTTAATGAACAAATTTTCTGCCTTCAATATAAATTCCATTCCTATATTAAATAATGTTGAAGCAGACCTACTAGCTAATGTTGCCTCTAAACTTCTTCCTGTAGAAGGCTTATCTCCAAACGCATTCTTCGTCAAGCTATTGTTTCGACCATATGTTCCTGACAATATCACAAACTGGAGAGTATTTGACGATGATCAGCAAATCATTAACTTTCTGCACATGGAAGAAACCTTTCAAGGCGTAGTGATAGATGAACGCACACACGACGACAATTTGCACGATTTTACAGTAATACCTGATCCAAAATCTCCTGAAGCTCTATCGGACATGGTAAATTTCATACCCAAATCCATAGCTAGATTAGAAAAGTTTTATGATTTTGAAGATAAATTTAAAAAGACGGTCAATTGTAAAACTAATAGTTCCTCGTTATCTTATGAAAAAGTTAATTTAGGAACTAGTGAAAATCCTCAGTGCATCAATCTAGGCTTGGGATGTTCTAGACAAGAAAAAGATGCTTTTGTTAAATTATTTAAAGAATTCAAGGATGTCTTCGCATGGACATATGATGATCTTAAAACGTTCGATCCTAATATCATACAGCATGTCATCCCGATGAAGCCCCAAACCTTACCTTTCCAACAGAAACTGAGGAAAATGCACCCTAAACTAGAACCGACCGTTCAAAAAGAATTGAATAAACTCCTAAGTGCTAAAATAATTTTTTGTGTTAGACACACTCAATGGGTGTCCAAACTTGTCCCAGTGAGGAAGAAAAATGGGGAAATTCGACTTTGTGTCAATTTCCGAAACCTCAACAAAGTGTCTAACAAAGACAATTATCTTGTCCGACCCATGGAACAGATCCTGCAACAGGTATCTGGTTCCAAGAGGCTATCTTTGTTGGATGGTTTCTCCGGATACAACCAAGTCCTGATGTCTCCGCCAGACCAACTCAAAACTACCTTCCGTACCCCGTGGGGCACTTATGCTTATCATAAAATGCCCTTTGGATTGATTAATGCTGGTGCTACTTTTCAGAGAGCAATGGACATTGCTTTTCGAGGCTTAATCAATCACTCCGTCGTAGTTTACTTGGATGATATGACCATTTATTCTAAAAATAAAGACGATCATCTAGCTCACTTACGAGTTGTTCTGCTACGATGTCGTAAATACGGCATCTCCTTGAACCCCAAAAAGTCCATCTTTGCAGTAAAACAAGGTAAATTACCAGGATTCATTGTGTCTAGTGATGGGATGATTATTGACCCCAAGAGGACTCAATTCATCGCTAAACTCCCCCCTCCTACATCGAAGAAATCCATGCAGTCTTTCCTAGGCCAGATTAATTTCGTGAGAATATTTGTCCCCAGTTTCTCCGAAATGGTCAGGCCTCTCCAGAACCTGATTAAGAAAGACACCCAATATCACTGGGGACCCACAGAAAATCAAGCTTTTAATTCTATAAATAAGTCCATAATAGACGCTCTGTCTCTCATGAGCCCTGATTTCTTTCAAGACTTTACACTCTATACTTTTGCCTCTAATCGTTCCTATGTTGCAGTCCTAACTCAAAAGAATTCTGAGAACAACGAAGTACCCATCGCCTTTATGAGCTATGCTTTCAAAGGTACTGAACTTAACTACCCAGCAATCGATCGGCAAGCCTACGTTGTTTTCAAAGCAATTAAGCATTTCCGGTCCTATCTTTTGAAGTCAAGGACAAAGGTCATTGTCCCCTACCCTGCCGTAAGGAACTTGTTAGTGCAA
>JZKD02S2247691.1:103355-115389 GCA_000966675.3 Picea glauca
AAATACCTTGTTATCCTATGATTTTGGATCTGATTACATAAAAAAAGAAGACAATTTGTAAACTACTTGCTAAAAATAGCAAATTCATTTTGCTGGAAAATATGGGTCAAAGATAACATCATATCTCTCGAATCACAATCTCTGTTACAAAACAGGGAGATTTTTTTGGAGACGAAACCGTTCTTGAGAAAACACTCTTCCAATTTTTGAAAATTCTTCTCCATATTCTCGGGATCCTCTCCCAAAGATGATGACTAAAACAGGAAAACATTAAATGATAGAATCTGGAAATATGGGCCGTAAAGATTCATTCGAATCTCTCAAAATATGAAACCTGTGTAAAAAATGAGAGAGTTTTGTGTTCTTGAGATCATTATTGACAAAAACCTCTCTGGTTTTTTCCAAACTCCTCTCCAGTTGCTCAGGAAATGATGTTGAAGTTGACTACAAAACAGTCATTTCCAAAACTTGCATAGAGTTCCCTATAGACTTTGTGTAACATGTTTGATTTCTTCATTAAAATTCATTTAGGAGGTAGTTGCAACACTGATGGAGGCTGAAAATCACTACTAGATCATAAACCAATCATTTATCAATGTCCTTTAACCCTATGTGTACCTACAACACTTGTGTAGTGAACTGGTGTGATGTGTTGTGTAAATTCATCCTTCAGCATTTGTGTAGTGCGCTTTGCATAGAACAACTAGTTTTTTCTTCAAAACTCATCCAAATGGTAGCTACAACATCTATGGAGGCTAATCATGACTATTGGTCCAAAAACCAATCATTTCCCATCTTTTACCATTTTTAAATATGCCTGTAGAATTTGCATAGCACAAGGTCGCTACATAATCTCTGTATAATGCAGTTTTCCAAAAAACTCAAAAATGGTGTATTTTCAAAGGTTCTTCAAAAAGAAAAAAAATGGTGCAGGCCTGATCCTAAATATCAGCCACCTTTGCAAGTAACTCTAACTATTAGAATCTCAGTTGTAGCAGCCACTATCTCTTCTGACACTTGGAAATTGAAATCAACAATCCTTGACTTAACTCCATTAAAGTTGAGGGAGAATTCCTTGTCACTTGCGCATTGTAACCCTGGATCTTCTCACAAAACCTCATGCAGCCAGCCTGGTCAAATGAAACCCTAAACATTGGATCAGAATTCACCAGCTCTTAAGTCTATGGCTCACACCTCAACACACTACCTCCTTTGTGATATTTCTTCATTCCTTGAGTAGCCATGTTGTGGATGCAAGATAAACCTAAGACTATCAAGGGAAGAAGGGTCCAAGAGATAAAACTCAAAAAGGGCACCTTTCACAACAAACAAGCAAGGCCAGGGTTTGCTCAAATTTTCCATAGGGAACTCAATTATGCAAAAGGCAAGTTTTAACAATGCATAGATGCAGGTATTAAGCACCAACTTTGGCTCTTTTGTATTTACAAAGAAAAAATCTATAGGAACAGGGGATGTGTAGTGAAATGCTATTGTACATAGTTTGCGTAGCGGGTGAACTGGTTTGCATAGAAAATGGGTTTCTTGAAGCTTTCTCGAAAGGAAGGGGTTGATCAAAAGTCAAGAAATCATGAAGATGGATAAAAGGTGGTAATAATACATGCATAAGCTGGTAGAAAGTGATTTGAAAGGGGAAATATTCATTTTTGGATGACAAGACAACTCAAGTTTCTTCAAGCAACTTGCGCAATGTGTTTACACAACACACACATTTTTTCTGCAATCAAGGTACAATTAGCATGAAATGAAATCATAACCCTTTTTGTTGACTTCATCATGTATCATGATGCTCATCGACACTCTTTGAAAATGACTTTCCCTCCTAGACCTTACAACTTGACTTATGACATACCATTTTCAATTTTTAGCAATCACTTCAAACCATTGACCCAAATTGAAATTCATTGATCTTGTCAAGACCAAGGAATGACTTTGTAAAATGATGAATCCTTATAACTCTACCTCGAAAATATTAATGCTAACATTTGGCTCCAATGGGGATGTTATCCTCCATGTGAGGTAGCAAAGAACAATAGACCAGGTACCTTATCCATTGGGTTGATCCAACCTCAACACCATAATCTACAAACTGACCTGCAACCTTATCCTTTCAAATTGAAACCAAACTGCAACCCAAATTGAGAATGACAACTATCAATTGTAAACTAAAAAATGTTGAAAGAAATGCTCGCCATGCTGAGCTTATTCACACCTACCTACCCTAACTGCTGAAAAAAATGCCAATCAAGTGAAATAAAAATGACAATGCAACCATGCAATCACTTTATCCATTATTTTATTTCTTTGCACATGCTTGCTCCAAAGCCTGTTTACTAATAATTCATTCAAAAATTTATCTACAAATTCAAATTTCAAAAAATTAAAAACTTTGGGATTGTTTACCGCCTCCAACAAAAATGCAAATGGATCCTCAAAAACATGCATAAAACAAAAAGCATGTTTCACTCCTTCCACTGCATCCTTGTTTTCATGTAATTCAACCTGTTGATTGCCACAAAGAGGATGAAAAATCTATTGAGATTGTTGGAAATAACAATCTTCTTAATCAGAAGACAATGTTGGCTAAAATGAAACCCTTGGTGGCAAGCAATCCATATATAAATCTGACATTGATTGACCATCATCTTCATTTCCAAGTTGGTAGTTGATCACTGGCTGCAAATCTGCACTGAAATAACCTTCCATGTAATCAACAATAAGGTCATTAAATGTATGAGAAGGTTTTTGGTCCTCTTCACTGATAACAATTTTCTCATGTAAAACAGTGTCACTGTGAATGCAGTCAGACTTCCCTACTTCCTCTGTTATCTCATGATTTACTTTCAACAATTCAAAGGAAGAGAAACATAATGGAAGATCATTTTCATTGGCAAGTCCACTTATTTCTTCATATTCAACATCATGCCTAGAGGATTTTTGTTTTGAAACATTATAAACATTATGCTTCATCAATTTGAAAGAAGAAAAACACAATGGAAAAGTTCTTTCACCTGATTCAAAACTTTCTTCATTTTCTTCACTACTGTCATATGCGCATTTTCTGATTTCTTTGGATTGTTCAAAACAACCATTTTCAGATTTGGAAAGTGCAACTGCTTGTTCTAAAAATTCAACCTTGTAGTCATCATTGTACTCATCATACTTGCGTTCGCCAAAAATCTTTGTACTGTCATCAAACAAGAAAATTGAAGCAGTGGCTTGTTCTTCTCCAGGTTGATTTACAAATTCACATTCATGGTTGTCTACAAATGCATACATAAAACAATAAGTTTCTTGCTCATGATGACATGGAGAGTATATTGCTCTTCACGTTTCTCATCATTCTTTACAAACACATCCTCATGACATCCTTCAAGAAAACTTATGACATGATCAGCCTCTTGCATGTTATGCACAGTCTTCGGTTCCTCATCTTTCAATTCCTCATCCAAAATCTGATTGTGCATATTCTTACATGCTTGAATATTGTCTACAACTTCCTGAGCATTATTGAACATCTTCTGCAAAGACATAGTCTTCCTCTCCATCAGAAGAAAACATAAGTCTAATTGAAAGGTTGTTACATAATGGAGCATGGCACCAATTTCAGAAGGTTGGACTTCTTTAAGAAGTTTATAATAAATATTAGCAAACCTCCTACTGAAATTTGAGATGGTTTCATTTTTCATTCTTTTCATTGCATAAAACTCAGAAATTTGAGATGGTTCAAATCTATGGAAAGCTTCCCTCATTTCATCCCACGAGCTAATCGACTGAGGCTGTAAATATTTGAACCATGCTTTGGTATCTCCTTGTAATGATTGAGAAAATATTCTCATACATACATCATATTGTTCAATTTCCAACAGATCTATAAAATACTCAAAATCCTGAATGTGTTTTTCAGTTGTGATGTTCTTAAGATCTCCATCAAATTTGGGAAGATACTTGACATGATTTCAAGGAAAATCATGAAGAATAGAAGGCAATTTTAAAGTTTTGTACCTTTGTTGAATCTTGGAAGGTGTTGGATTATGTACATGAGATGTTAAATCATCTTTTGTATCTTGAGGCTCACCATCTTTGTTTTTGTCATCATATGACTCAAATGAAGGATCTTGATCAAGATCAGTAATATATGAAGAAGATATATTCACATCTTCAAACGAAGGATTATCAAATGCAGAATTGTGGTCCTCATTAGAATGCAACAAGTAAAGGAAAAATTTGTTAACATGCTCCAGAAAATACAAGAGGCACTTGATGAATATGAATAAAATTTCTTGAAAGAATTTTGCACTTTGATACCTAACTCTTTTCCCCTTCATATTGATGTCAAAGGAGCTCATCCTCTAGTGGATTCCTTGAATTTCATTGAAGCTTGATTGGAGTCACCAGGTAGAAATGTATAGCCTTCTTTTGTCTGACCTCTATCTGCCATCAGAAATAATATCTAGGCCTTGTTGTTTCTCCTAGGGAAAATGCAACGTTCGCTCCCTGGTAACAGTGCAAAAATGTTAACACTCTATAAATTTCCCCGGATGTGGAGGCAAGTCACATAGGTAACCACAAACCAACTTACAGGGTGAAAGCTAGCCCTTCCAACCTAGAGAGGGCTCTCTCTTTATAGCTCAATCAATAATGATAGGCTATCTAATTAGTACAATGGATAGATCATTGATTAGGATAGGGTAGAAAATGAGGTTTGGTTGGGAAAAAGGAAAAAGACCATTGGGATATGGACTCAAATCTTGAAAACGAATGAAACTAATGTTAGTAGATAGAACCTCTCAGAGGAACAAAAGCTAAATTAGGTGGATGAAACCTTCCGTTTTAATTTTTTTGTGGGCGATGAACGAGGAAAAAGAAAACACATAACAAAATTAGAGCACCATATAGATGAATTCTGACCTAGTTAGGAAGAAAGAACAAATTTTAAATTCTTTGAGTCTAGAGCACCATTTAGATGAATTCTACACTCTTAAATATCAATTTAAATAGAGGAAAAAATGAGATGCAAGTAGGGACACAAGATATACATACAAAATATAAGAAACACATTGTCAACTTATAACCATTAGAATATTTTTCATGAAGGATCAGGACTTCTTCATTTTCATTTCTTTCAGATTCAAAAATTTACAATGAAGATAAAAAATAGTATAGTTCTTCCAACTCGCCCCACTATATATATATATAAACACCCTTACTAAGCTATAGAATTCGAACTACCCTGCTATCCTATGATTTTGGATCTAATTACATAAAAAATAAGACAACTTGTAAACTACTTGCTAAAAATAGAAAATTCGTTTTGTTGGAAAATAGGGGTCAAAGATAACATCATATCTCTCAAATCACAATATCTGTTACAAATCGGAGAGATTTTTTTGAATATGAACCCGTGTTTGAGAAAAAATTCTTCCAGGTTTTGAAAATTCTTCTCCATATTCTCTATATCCATGCCCAAAGATGATGACTAAAAAAGGAAAACATTAAATGATAGAATCTGGAAAAATGGGCCATAAAGATTCATTTGAATCTCTCAAGCTATGAAACCTGTGTAAAAAATGAGAAAGTTTTTTGTTATTGAGATCATTCTTGACAAAAACCTCTCTGGGTTTTTCCAAAATCCTTTCCAGTTGCTCAAGAAATGATCTTGAAGTTGATTGCAAAACAGTCATTTCCAGAACTTGCGTAGCGTGCCTTGCAGACTTTGCATAGCATGTTTGATTTATTCATTAAAATTAATTTAGGAGGTGGTTGCAAAACTAATGGAGGATGCAAATAAATACTAGATCATCCACCAATCATTTCTCAATGTCCTTTAACCCTCTGTGTACCTACAACACTTGTGTAACAAACTAGTGTGATGCATTATGTAAATGCATCCTTTAGCATTTGTGTAGTGTGCTTTTCATAGTGCAACTAGTTTTTTCTTCAAAACTCATCCAAATGGTAGCTGCAACATTTGTGGAGGATACTCATTACTTTTGGGCTAAAAACCAATAATTTTCCATCTTTTACCATATTTAAATATGCTTACAGAATTTTTGTAGTGCAAGGTCACTACGCAAACTCTGTATAATGCAGTTTTCCAAAAAAATCAAAACTGGTGTATTTTCAAAGGTTCTTCAAAAAGACAAAAAGGTGCATGCCTGATCCTAAATCTCAACCACCTCTGCAAGTAACTCTAACTATTGGAATCTCAGTTGCAGCAGCCACTGTCTCTTCTGACACTTGGAAAGTGAAATCAACAATCCTTGACTTAACTCCATTGAAGTTGAGGGAGAATTCCTTTGTCATCTGCACATTGTAACCCTGTATCTTCTCAACCTCATGCAGCCAGCCTTCTTAGATGAAACCCTAAACGTTGCATCAAAATTCACGAGCTCTAAAGTTTGTGGCTCACACCTTAACACACTACCTCCTTTGTGATATTTCTTCCTTCCTTGAGTAGTCATTTTGTGTATGCAAGATAAACCTTAGACTATTAAGGGTAGAAGGGTCCAAGGGATAAAACTCAGACAAGGCACCTTGTACAACAAAAAAATAGGGCCATGGTTTGCACAAATTTTCCATAGGGAACTCAATTATGCAAAATGAAAGTTTTAACAATGCATACATGCATGTATTAAGCACCAACTTTGGCTCTTTGGTCTTTACAAAGAAAAAATCTAAAGGAACAGGGGATGTGTAATGAAATGATATTATACAGATTTTGCATAGTGGGTGAACTAGTTTGCATAGCAGATGGGTTTCTTGAAGATTTCTTGAAAGGTAGGGGCTAATCGAAGGTCGAGAACTCATGCAGATGGATAAAAGGTGGTAATAATACATGCATAAGCTGGTAGAAAGTGATTTGAAAGGGGAAATATTTTTTTTTTGGATGACAAGATAGCTCAAGCTGCTTCAAGCAACTTGCGCAGTGTGTTTACATGGCATGCACATTTTTTTTCTACAGTCAAGGTACAATTAGCATGAAACAACATCATAACCCTTTTTTTTACTTCATCATGTATCATGATGCTCATCGACACTCTTTGAAAATGAATTTCCTTCCTAGACTTTACAACTTGACTTATGACATACCATTTTCAATTTTTAGCAATCCCTTCAAACCATTGACCCAAATTGAAATGCATTGGTCTTCTCAAGACCAAGGCATGACTTTGTAAATTGTTGAATCTTTATAAATCTACCTTGAAAATAATGATGCTAACTCTTTCAATGGTCTTTCTCCTTCCCCTTCTACTATCTGTATGTAACGTGGGTTTTCATCTGCTTCTTCATCCTCTGCGACCTGATAATAGTACACTAATCGTTCAAGTGTTTATTTTCTGTAATATCTATCTACTATCACTGTATCTACCCCATACTCTTCAAATATCTTATTTTTAATCCTTTGTAATTCTAGATCCACCCATGGATTGTCACTTTCAAATGAAAAGGTCCTAATAAATTTATGTTGCATTGCACCTGAACTCACAGTTTCTCTGTGCAGTTCCTGCTCCTTGTACCAGTTACTAGGTATCCCTTCTATTTTATTAATAAAGTAATGCATCCATTCTCATGGTGGTACTAATCTCCAGTTAATGACACAGTCATTTATGTGATGTCTTGGGTTCCCTCTTCCATCATACTTTGGTAAGGTTCTATCCTGCTAACTCCTTCCAAATATTATGTGCATCAGTCACTTACATTGATACTAGTCCTAAATTACCTTCTTATGTGCACCCCACCATCGTCCCAGTGTGTCCCTCAGTGCTAATATATAACACCAATAATATCTGACTATCCAAAACCTCTTATTCAAACTCTATTAGAAATTTTTCTAGATCGTCCTCTTTAGTAAATGTGGGAAATTGTATTACTTTTGTCCCAACCCATCTTACTGCACATGCAACTCTGGTGCACCTCCTAGTAGAGACTTCATGCAATCTTTGATGCCAATTTTCTACTCCAGTATCTAAATTTGACATGTTAGAATTGATACTCCTCCAACTGAGTACTCCATTTGCAATTGGATTCACATTGTCTTCCTCTCGCGCAATAGTCCTATACAACTGGTTCACATCATCCTCTAGAACAATGTTAGGCATAGGTTCTACATATCTTTCAAAATATGATGGATCTAAAGGCGCTACTACCCTAAAGTTCCTAGATTCAAATATCATCTTTCTAGTCTTTAAATTAATTATGGCATGATTATTAAAGGCCCAATCAATTCCCAATAGTGTTGGAAATGGTATAGACTCATCCACCATATCCATTACTTCAAAGTATGTTGTAGTGCGCACACCATCTAGATCCACTATTGTATTCTTCAATCTACCTATGGGAATCACTCTTTCCTGGTCTTCTAGCTTCAACTGGATATTGGAATAACCTAGTTTAGGTTCTCCCATTGCTTCCCAAGTATTCTTTGGAAAAATGTTGACATCTGATCCTAAATCTAGGATAACATCTCCCATATTAACATCTCTTATATTTGCATTCAATTTAAACTCTTTGCTAGTTTGTTTCTTTCTATGGACTTCATTAATATTCTTTGGTTCTGTCCCTACCCCTTCTTCTATTATATATTTCTCAAGCATACTTTTAAACAACTCCACGACATTCTTATCATTAAGTAATTTAAAGAAATATTCCAAGAAATTCTTTAAGTTACTTACTTTCTCTGTTTTCTCTCATTTGTAAGTATGATCCAAAGATTGAGGCATGTCAAAAATAGGATTATCATACCTCTGCGCAGTATTTTATGTGAAGGTTTCATTCTCCTTCAAGAACTCCTTCTTTGTTTCTTTGAAGGTTTCCTTCACCTTCTTTGCATCAAACTGTTGTTGTGGATGAGTATTCTTCTGAATCCAGCACTAAGATTCCTTCTTTTGATCCTATGCATCTGCTTCTATATTCACTCCTCCTTTAGTCACTATACTGATGTTCCTCCCAGGATCCCTTATTTCTGTAGCAATCCACTGAACATCTTATTTATTTAGATTTCACTTCTCATGGATGTTCGTCATCAACTTTTGGCACTCTTTTGTCACGTTATTTGTTGTGCGACAGTACATACATGTTGTTGTTGGTTGAGGACAATATCTAGAATAGTTTCCTTGTTGTTGAAAATTATGGAAGATAATAGGCCCTCTGCCTCTGCCCATTCCTCCTCTTCCTCTACCTATGAATCCTCCTCTTTCCCCCTCTGGATCCATGTCCTGTTGATGATACTGTGGTGTCTGATTATACTATGGGGGTTGCTAAAACTGTGACACGGATTGAATTTATTGTGCATTGCCAAACTATGGTGCAGTCTATCCTGCCATCAACTCAACCTACATCATGTATGCATATGAGGTTCTTTCCTTCATTAACTCTAGGGTTCTAAATTTTTTGTCTTTATGCCCCACTGACTTACAAAAGTTACAGAAAGTACTCTTCGGTTATGTATTGTACTTCTGCATCATAGGGAAGTGATAAGTATCATGCCCATGTGTCTTTCATATTTCACACCAAGGCCCTCCTATAGGAAATGGATTTGGTAACCCTAATCCCAGGTATTGCACAAATGTCGAACACTCATTCTTGTGATGTCCCTCTAATCTGCATAGGGTACACCACACTGCTTCTCTTTTCTCCCTACTTTTATTCTGGTTTAATTGCACTGTGAAGTTCTTCGGATCTTCCTTCATCTCCTCGATAGTTGGATCTGTCTGATTATAATGATTCTCCTCTAACTGCATCGCTGCTTACAGCGCCTCTGCCTGGGTATGAATTTTTTTTTTGTCTCAATGGATATTTAAAGTACGGTAACAGAGAATTTATAAACAATTGTTTGTGGTGCATGTCAGAAATGGGATACTTCAATTTACCTTTCAATGTCTTGAACTTTTGATCAATGTCCCATATGGACTCTCCTGGTTTCTATCTAACCTAAATCATCTCATTCATAAATTGATCCTCTGATTTTGGCCTCTGAAACTTAGTGATCAGTTTTTGCTTGATCTTTGTTATTATTCTTGACGCACCCTATGGATTTTTTACTGCTAGACTCATATACCAATCCAGTGCGCATTTTTTTAGCGTTATTGCTAGATGCACTATTTTTGTTGCCTCATCAGTGACTCTTTTCACTTCCCATATTCTCTCACACATGAATAGGTGTGTCTATGGGTCTTATGATCCATATGTTGAATTAGTGTTCAGCACCTCCTTCGAGACTCGCGACATGGTCTAACAGCCTCCCATGGATCCATTAACTCTAGCGGTGATGATTTTACCAATAACCCACGGGTTTTGGTATAACGGAAGCCGTACTGCCAATAAACTGTTGGCAAGAATTGTAGTTTGCACAGAACTTGTTTTTGTCATTAATGTCAAAATTTAAAAATGCTAAAGGGATAGGCGTGGATCAATTTTCACAGACGTGGATCAGTTTGCATAGGCACGATGGTTCCAAATTTGGATATCAGCATGCCTCTCAACCTACCGAAACACGAAACTATGAAGAACCCGGGAGTTTTTATTTTAGGATTCTGGGAGTTTGTATTTCGGGATTCGAGGAGTTTCTATTTTGGGATTTTTGCATGGTAAGAAAAAACTTCAACATCACGAAGTCTCGAATGTTGAAATACCGAAACCAAAACTTAATCTAATTCGTTGATCAGAGGGAGATCGTGGACCCTTGATCTGACTCAATTTCGGAGTTTTAGATACCGGGAGTTGGAGGAGTCAAGAGTCGAGACTCTTCATCACAAGAGTCCCGAAGTTTCGAAATGCGAAATGATGAAATGGGAAATAACGAAAGCACTTTATGGATAATCACTTGGTCACCACCAGTGGTCACATTGTCGAAGAGCTGTAGAGAAGAGCTTGAAGAGACAAGCTCCATTTTGGAGTTTGGGACATGGAGAGTTGAGACGACTCTTCACAGAATCCCTGAAACACAAAATGCAAAATGCGTGTTCAGAATTGGCCCCTGGTCATAACCTATGGTCAAATCAACAAAGGCTTGAGGAAGGAGCTAGTGCAACCAAGCTCCATTTCAGAGTTTCAGGGATCGTGACATGGAGCATCAAGAAACTTCACCACAGGAATACTGAAATGCTGAAATCGTGAAATGTGAAATGTCGATATGCCGAAACGCCAAAATGCGAAAACGCCGAAAAATATTTTTGGTGAAGATTTTGAGGTTCATGACTTGGAATGTTGAAACACTTCATCACAAGAAATGACGAAACACCGAAATGAAAAATGACGAAATGGCGAAATGTAAAACGCCAAAATACCGGGGATCGGGACTTGGAGTATCGAAACACTTCATCATAGAAGTGTCAAAATTCTGAAATGCGAAACACCGAAAAACATTTGTATGCTCATCGAACGATGTTGGTTAAATATTTAAACTGATCATGTGGATATTGTTCATCTTGATGCCTTGGCCAATAATAATCATTGTAAGGAATTTATTCAGTTATTGCAACTGAATATTTGAAGCCTGAGGGTTCGATTGTACTCGTTGATGATACAGGAAGACATATAAAGTGATCATTGTAAGAAAAGTAAAAAAGTGAGAGAGGATTATGGGAAATATATGGCTTTGTAAAATTTGAGGAAGAGAAAAGATAGAGAAGGGAAGACACATACACAGATTGAAAATCTAAGTGGTCTGGTCAAGAATGAATTGTGAAAAGAGGATTTGAATGCTTATTGTTTGACAAAGAAGATAAAGAGTTGGTTTGCAGGTTCTTTGTGATAGAGAATGATTTCAAGGTGGTAGGGAGGAGCAAGGGGAGACTGTAAAAGTTTCCGGTACAAGTTGGTGCTTGTACATCTGGGAGTTGTAGCTTCCATTCAGTAGGTACTGAAGAAACAGAGGTAGCAGCCTCATCTGGGTTGTAACTCAGATAAAATAAGAATGTAAAGAGGATTTGGAGCTTGCCTTTCATTCATAAGAAGAAGAGGTTTTTCCCTTTTGGGTTTCCTCATGAAAAATCATTGTGTCACTGTTTCATTT
>JZKD02S2247691.1:115439-125482 GCA_000966675.3 Picea glauca
TTGTACCACTACCTGTATTTTTGTTGGTACTTCCTCTTGTACCCTCACTTCTATTTTTATCTACTAGATTATTTTGACCGCCAGTCACTTATTCTCTAAACAACTCTTTCTTTGTTGACGTGTTAGTCGTACATGGGGTTGTAAGTTCTACATTGATTCATATCTGGACAGGGGTATCTTCTTCCTCATGAGATCTCTCTCTCGTCTACTGCCCTTTTCTTCCTATTGAGCTTATATTGGTAGGGGCATCCACTGCGCGTCGTTCCTGCCTTCTACATAATTTCTTGGATCTTCTCTTCATCCATCACAATGGGATATTTCTCTTTACTATGCTCTCCTCTATCCATTCCCCCCTCCATCTCAAACATTCCTCGGTGTTTCCCCAAACTCCCCCATGCACGCAGGGTAGTTTAGTTGTCGGATTCCATTGTTAATACCCCTTTATCATGCAACAATATTTTGATTGAAGTGTACAACGACCTGATGTACCTTCCTCTTGAGCCCTTAAGAAACTTCTGCTCTACTACACTGTAAGACTTCGATGTATCTATTGCAAACACAGTGATATACCCTACTACAATGTTGTCTAGCCAGAAATATATTGGCACGTGAATTTATTATTCTCCCTTTTCAACCGCACGATATTCTCATCTATGCACTCCACTGATCTAACTCTAATCATCGAATGGGTATCTTTCAACCATGCTATCCACTCCTGGAATAGCATGGAAAACTCACTAAAGGAACTCTCATGTATTTCATTGAATATGTATCTCTCCAAGTATTGTCTTGGATTAAACCTAGGGATTCTATTATCTTTATGGGAAAAATCTAGTTCCTAAACTATCAACCATCTTTCAATCTCTGCTTTCATCGAATTCCAACCTACAAACATCCTCTTTCTTAAGAACTCGCTCTATACTTTATGATACATCCCTCCCAATCTAATCTTCTAAGTTCCAACCGACAATAGAACCATTGTTGGTTACCTGTGGGATTTTTGACAAGCGTTTATGACATACCATCAACAAGAAGGGGAGATCTGGACTGGGGTTGTCTATCTAACCCAAGCCATTTGGAATAATCTACCCTGGTAGGTTTTAAGGTTCCATTAGCCAAGTAGGATTCTAAAATAACTAAAATATGTGAACTAACTAAAGGTATATTTCTATCTATTGACACATTAATTACAATTATATACAATTACAAGGTTTAAGTAAAGCCTTGTAAAAATAATTGTTTTCAACTAATGGATCAAAACAAGATGAAAAATAAATAAAATTGTTCTAGTACTGCAACTGACAAACTAATAAACAATGAGTGAATAAGATTGAAAATGATATAACGATAATGGACAAAGCATTCAACGTTTAAATGATGCATTCATTATTCATTCGCAAATCAACAAATTAAATAAATAATAAACTAACTAACCTGATGTTGATCAATTGTGAATAAAAATTACTAAGCTATATTTGTATTTCTGCATAATGTAAGCTCCACTTAACCTATTTCCAAGCATAAATCTATGGCAAGACCAAGAACAATATTTCCTGAAGAAACTCAAGGAAATTATTTATATTTCGAAAGAAAATCTATGATAACAAAAAGACAAATAGATTTTCATTCATGTGACTTTAGACTGTCCAAAATCTAAAGATGAAATCAACTTCAATCAATGACAAATGGTATTATCAACAATCCAACATTCGATGTAAACTCAAAATGTATAGATAGACGATTAGTCACAAAGATAATAATGACCAATAAATAATGAATCATGTAAGAGATAAGAATAATATGAAAATATAAATGTAGAACGGTCTAAAGATAATTCATACAAACAAGTTTCCATGCCCATAAAATATATGAAGGCCAATAATCACATTGTACAGTCTACATAAGGACTAAAGACAAAAAGTAAATTGTATCCCATATATTCCTCAAAATGATAAGTCCATCATCAGGTCCAAAAAGAATTTCGCAGACCAGTAACTGGCCATTATTTAAAGAGAAATTTTGGTTGTCTTGTATAATGTTACTCCAACAACCTGTCTGTTAAGAGAAATCTATAGCAGAAGGTTGTATAATTCTAAGATTTTGACAGTGTCAGGATAAAAATCATTTTGACTGACAATTTAAATCTTATTTAAAATGCAGAAAGAACAACTTTCAATACATGATCCTTAGTGAAGATATAATAGATTAATCGACAATAAGAAAAATCTCAATTGAACAATTATATATTTACAAATATGAATTACATGAATAAACTCAATATAATACAAGATTTGTATCAAAATAATACAATCACCAAGATCAAGATAATTTGGATAATAGACTCTTAAAGATTGAAAAAATTAATACATAAATGATGGCAATTAACTATGTATTGATAAAGCAAACTAAAGCTAATTTAAATCAATGCATAATCAATTACTTAAAGAATATGAAGATATTATAATGAAAATAAAACCATTTTACTCACAAGACAAAAGCCATTAAGCAATCTGAAATTTCATATTCTTGTTCGAAAATGCTTGTCCATTCTCCCAAAATTCCAACCATCTGTTACTCCATTTGAAAAGAAAAAGTTTACAAAATAAACAATATACAAAAAAGAAAGGATCAAAATCCTCCTCTGAATTTCTTGGATCTGCATTGGCTCTGAACTTTCTCATATATTTATGCAATGAATGAATAGTCTGGGCATCACTAACAATTTCCGCCACTTGAAATTTGTCTCATAAAGAAACAAAAATATCTCTCAAATCACTCATTTTTTGGGGGGGAAATCTCTCATGTAAGGTAAATGGGTCCATTTTGCAGATGGGTTTTCAACCGTTTCTTCTGATTCTTTAAGGTTTGGCTATAATCAGTCCTAAAAAATTGTTTGTATGTTCTTGAACGCATTTCCAAATATTATTTGTTGTTTCTCATCAATTATTTGCAGCAATCCAATATTATTTTTGGATCAATTATATTGAACTTATTTAGATAATAAAATCAAGCCATGATCAGATACGTACCAAATAACTTATAATAGAAACCTGTGAAACAAAAAGAAACCAAATTAATAATCTAAAAATTGTGAATAAAACAAAATCTAGAACAATAAAATTAAAATGAATTTAAACTAACTATAAGTTCTAAACAAATATTGTTTATATTTTCCTTTCAAATATGATCTTAAAATTTTAGAAGCTTCAAGTTGATGGAGAGGAGAAAAATGTTAATTTTGGGTTTACACAAAATCAAACAAATGATAAATAATTCTTTTTTTTTTTTTTTTTGAAATGAGATGCAAACTGACAATATTATATTATTAATTAAACCTACCAAATGATTTTGTGACAATGATTGCTAATGAGTAAAAGACGAAAACATAATCACAATTTAAACAAAAGTAAACAGTTGATAAAAATTAATGTTTTCATTTAAATTAAGATTTTTATGTTCGTCTCTCCCTCATTCAAATGTGAACAAATGTCATAAAAAATATGTGTTGAAATAAATATTATTTCTATAAAATCATTTTTATTAATCCATATCTTCAACCAAGCCATCCTCATAGTAGATAAATTCAATAACGAAGAGGTAATAACAAACTCCCAAATTATGAAGCTTGTCCATCAACATCAAAACTCTGTAGAAAGAAAAACGAAATGGCATTTGAATTTCATGAAATTCAAACCAAACAAAAGAATATAAACTCAAACCAACCTCGAAACAAATAAAACCAATACCAATCCAATCAAGTCAAATGGAAAAAGGTTGATGAATCCAAGTAAAATTTTGAGGGACCCTAGATTTTGATTAAAAATAAAGAACGGGGTTGTTGGGGCCCAACAGGGTTGGCCCAGGTTCTAACTACAAGATTACCAACAACCCTTCGACCATCATCCCTTATGGATACCAAAAGGAAACACAACACACAAAGTGCACTGCACAGTCTCACTCGAGATGGATTCAATGGGTGGTCACAGGACTCAGATGTTTGCAACCCTCGGATGGGATGTGTTTCTCTCTCATATGCATTGGATCTACTCATTGTTAGCCCTCAATCCCTAATCAGATCCTAATTTAGAATAATAACACTAATATTCCAATAATAATTCATTAAACATTATAGCATCATGCATTCAATGATAGGTATTCATCTACTGTAACACAAGATTCAGATCTAAACACTAGCTATGAAATTCATTTACTTAGTGGTGTTCTATAGATTTCATGAGTTTTTCCTTAGGGCGCAGTAATATAACCTTTATCAATTAACATATTCATCATAAATCTTGTTAACTCAAATATAACAGTAAGAAATGAAACCATTCATACACATGACACATATATACTATGGTTCACCCCCTCCTGAGCTACGCCCACAAAGATTTGTCGCTTAGGCTATTTATTCATATTCTTGAAAAATCCAATGTTGAGCATTGTACAATTATTCTGCCACTACATCGATATCCACAAATCTCAAAATTCTCTCAACAAGACCTCCTACTTAAAAAAAGCATCTACTACAACCTCAAAAATACCCACACCAACAAAAATGGCAACACTTCTTCATCATCCTAATACATTCTACTTATGCAAAACTAGTACAATGCCCTTACAAAAACCCTAACCCTAAGCGGATTAGGTTTGTCCACTTTTCAACTACTTTGTATCGGTTGGTCCTCGATCCAACTATTCTCCAAGTTGGCACTTGTCCACTTTCCAACTGCTCTGCAACAGTTTGTCCACTTTATAACTACTTTTCTCGGTGTTGGTTTTCCTCTATTTTCGGCACTGCTTTTCCTCTATTTTCGGTGTGCTCCCCTATTTTTTGACGTTGTCTTGAAGTCTTCAAAATTTCCTTGGTTTTCTCCCAAAATTGACATGCACCAATAGTACATATTTCTCGGCGCACCAGGCAACCAATTCCTTACAGTCGAAAACCTCAGGGACAGACCCTGTACGAGCAATTCAAGACGTCCAAATCACTTCCTTCTGAGTAGAAGGGGATGCATAGTAAGAATACGCTCTAGACCACTGAAATTTCTAGTCATCGAATCCAAAAATGTTCAAAGTATCTCCACAGAACTGGTTTTGAGCTGTTGCTTCCATAAGTTGACAAGATCATTCTTTTAATCCAGATAATATTTGAAATTAGCGCTTGAGAGAGATAATATAATATTTTGCAAATCGTGCTTTAATGTGGTTTAATGAGAAATCTCCTCGAGCCCTTCGCTTATTAATGACAATCTTTACAGAACTTGCATGATGAGTTATTAACATTAAACCATACTAAATGCATATTAGGAAAAGCACGAAGGTGGCAGGGATGGACAAGAGCAATTAGTATTTGGGAACTTTTGTGAACCTGTGAACCCACGGTTGCAAAAGGTCGAAAGTTGGATAAGTGTTATTATGTGGTCGGTCGAACTCAATATAGGAGAGATGAGATACTTAGGAGCTCAGGGAGTTCGATGGTCAAAATGTAGATCGTAGATCTCTTGGGTGAAAATTGTATATCGCAGAACGAGTGATGTGAAAACTTGAACCCGTGAACCTGCGACTGCAGAAACAGTTAAGTATAGGATGATATGGTGGTTGGTCATACTCATGATATGGGAATATGAATGGAAATGAGAACCCGTGAGTCCTCCAACCTGCGAACCCACCATTTTTGAAAACTGACTAAGTATGGTAACTAGAAAGGGAGAATAGAAGGGATAAAAGAAAAGGGAAATTTGGGTAAGTATAGAAGGGGTAAAATAAATGGACAAAAGAAATTGGGAAAATAGAAAAGGGGAGGGAAATTTCGGAAGCGGGAATTTATCTCAATAGAAGCCATAAGCAGAATAAGAAGAAAACAACCAGCAATATCTTCAGACACCTTCTAGGACACCTAACCTATGGGTTTAGAAGAATCATCCACAAAAACAAATCATTGGAGATAAAAGTATTAGAGTAGAAACTAGAAGAAGAAGGCAAGTACCGACACCTGAACAAGGACATTTTTCATTACCATCCATAGTTGAACCAAGTAACTTTGAGGAAGACAGAAATGATGAACATTGGATCAAGGCTATGGAAGAAGAACTAAATCAAATAGAGAAGAATGATACATGGGCAATAGTTCCAAGACCAAAGTACAAAAACATGATTGGGACAAAATGGGTCTTCATAAACAAACTAAATGAATATGGATAGGTAACCAGAAACAAAGAAAGACTAGTGTGCAAAGTAAGTGCTCAAGTTGAAGGAATAGATTATGAAGAAACCTTTTATCCCATGGCCAGAATGGAAGCAATCAGAATTTTCGTGGCTTATGCATGCTCTAAAAGGATCAAATATTATCAAATGGACGTAAAATCAACGTTTGTAAATGGAGAATTAGAAGAAGAAGTCTACATAGAACAACCAAAAGGGTTTCTACTATCAAAAAAGGAATACTATGTTTACAGATTGAAGAAATATTTGTATGGACTTAAGAAAGATCCAAGAGCTTGGTACTCAAGATTGGAAAGGTACTTACAATAACAAGGATTCAGAAGGGGAAATGCAAATAGTCACCTCTACATAAAATTGGATCAAGGCAGTATGATTATTATTGAAGTGTATTTTGATGGCATCATCTTTGGAAGTGATGATGATTGATTGAGTCAGAAGTTTTCCAAGGATATGCATAATGAATTTGAAATGTTCCTACTTGGGGATTTTACCTTCTTCTTGGGACTCGAGATATCTCAGTTATATGAAGGAATTTTCATTTCCCAAACCAAGTACATCAAGTAATCTTAAAGAAGTTCAAAATGGAAGATTGTAAACATGTGAGTACTTCTAGGGATATTGGTTGCAAGTTGAGAAAAGATGATGAATCTAAAGAAGTGGATTAAAGACTCTACAGATCAATGATTGGTAGTCTACTTTATGTGACGTCTTCAATACCATATGTAATGCAATCAGTTGGACAGGTCACAATATTTCAAGCGACACCAAAGGAAACCAATGTTCTAGTAGTGAAAAGGATCTTCAGATATATTAAAGGAACAACATATTTTGGGCTATGGTATCTGAAAGGAAATAAGTTAACTATGGTCTCCTACACAGATGAATATTGGGAAGGAAGTATTGATGACATAAGAAGTACAAGTGGAGCATCTTTCTACTTAGGGGACTGCTTAGTGTCCTGGTTGAGCAAGAAGCAATCTTCAATATCCTTATCCACAGTAGAAGTAGAATATATTGTAGCAGCAACATGTTGTACTTGTATTATCTAGATGAATAAAACCATACAAGACATACAAGTGAGATATGATGAGCCTATTCCAATACTATGTGACAACACCAATGCTATAAAAATATCCAAGAATCCAGTGATGCATTCCAAGACCAAACATATTCCTATTAAGTTCCACTTTCTGCGGGAATAATTCACGGAAAAGAATACCAAGTTGGATTACATTTGGACAAAATAAAATATTGAAGACATCTTCACAAAGCCTCTTCCTAGGGAGACCTTTGATTATATTCGACATAAAATGACAGAAATTTATTCTCCAAATTGATTTCCATAATATTTTGTAAGAACAAAAAGGGGAATATTGTCAGGGAGAATTACCCTTTTCCATTGATGTCAAAAGGGGAGAGAAAAACAATAAAACTAGAAGCATGAAGACACGAGGAGTCAGCATGAATAAAATAGGACAGTACAGTCAGTGGGATCAGATCATGAAGACAGGGGGAGCATGATTGTTTTACTAAGTTTCTATCAATTTCAAAGGGGGAGATTTTTGGAAAATTGGTTTTCATTGATGTCAACCTTAGAAGAAGCCATAAAGAAAATCCCAAAATCCCCTAAAAGTGATGATGATATGTCCACTTGAAGAATCCTTGAAGTGTATATAACTCCAAAGTGGTCCCCTTGTGGCATAGATTTTAAGCATGGCCCTCACGGGATGAGATAACATGTGGTTGTTTCCACATGCCCACTTTGAGTTGTACACAAATGGAGTCTTGAAGGAACCTTGGAGAAGCCATAAAAAAAATTCAAGTGAATAAGCCCCTAAAGTAAAGTGAATAAGCCCATAAAGTAAAGTGAAGAATCCCCTAAAACCAAGAGAATAATCCCGTAAAGTAAACTAAAGAATCCCCTAAGGTCATCCATCCTTAAGGAAGAGGTGTGGCCCAAAATTTGTGACTCTTGGTTGCACCCCCTCATGTGGAGAACACTCATATAAATAAGAGCCTCATTTTGCATTTGGAACACACCAATTCAACCTAGCCAACGAAGAGGAGGCAATTTCAACCTATAGGATCTAATTTCCAAGGGAAGATGAAGTGAAGAAGGGCAAAATTCCAAGGGAAGATGAAGTGAATAAGGGCAAAATTCCAAGGGAAGATGAAGTCTTATGATGATTTGTTCTAAGGTTTTTCTTTGAAGGACATCTTGGAATTTTCAATATAACTTGTTTTCTAGAATGATTCAAATACAAAAAATTGTAGGTTTTTCATAAGAGATAGTGAATAATATTGGGTATGAATTTTAGGTCTTGACTCATTACAAGTTTGGATTTATACTCAGTGTAAGTTGAGGTTTTTAAAACTAGGGTTTTCTTCTTCAAAATGAGTCATCTTTGCATTTTCACTATAACTTTTATTTTAGGATGACTCAAGGAGAAAAACTTGGATGAATTACAGATAATATATCAAATAATATTGGGTACAAGTTTCATATCTTGATTCATTACAGGTATAGATTTATACTTGTTGGAAGTTAGGGTTTGTGACTAATCCATAAACTAGTCCCAAACTAGTGTTCGAGATAAAACAGTTATATATGAAGCCCAATAGGTCCAAATTGAATTAAACTTGTTGCATTAGAATGAAAATATATCCTAATATATGAGGTCCAAGTTTCATAATTAGAAACAAAAAATTGAGCTCGTGGCGAATCTTACAAGTTTGCAGACTTGAGGTACAATTCTGAGCAATTTTGTATGCAGATTTAAGAAATGATTTTGGGATTGTATTTGAAGGTTGATTTGATCTTGTATAATCATTTAAAATATTTCAAGGGGATTGGTGTATCCTTCCAGTAGGTGTTGTAAAAATCATGGAGTGAGTGATTCCTTCAAGTCGGTGCTTGTAAAATCTTGAAACTACTTAAGAAAAGTTTATGTGGTTTTCTCCCAGTTGGGTTTCCACGTAAAAATCCATGTGAAATGTGTATTATTTTATGTGATGATGAATGAAATTATTAATGGTTAATGTTTATGTAGCGATTGAAGGTTAAAAAAAATTAAATAACTCTATTTTGATTCAACCCCCTCTTAATATTCTTGAATATTCAAATGTATAGTACATATCTTAGGACAACAGTCATAGATTCTTGCTCAATAATTGTAGCGAATAACTAGGTGAACTCTTTATAAGGGTATTTCAAAGAACATAACTCTATATGGGTGGAATTTTCAGATTATTTTGATGGCTTCAAAAGGTTGTCCAATATTTCCATCCCTCCATAGTTTACCTTTAGATAGGTGTTTGCTTCTAAAATTTTAAATATTGTAGTAGGATTTAAGAGCCTAAGCATCCCTCTAAAAACTGTGGGAAACAAAGAAATAGGAGTTTTCCCTTGCAACTAACTAATCCTTTTTTTCGTTTTTGAAGTTTTCAACACACCAAAGAATGATATCCTTGAAGTATGATACTTCAGGCATACAACTTGGCAATGCTATCAGGAATACAATTTTCCAATGTTATTTTAGAAGTCTAGACCTTGTTTAAATTATTTTCTTCAAGAGGGAGAGTCGTATACCATTTAAATGTGTTGGCCCTAACTAAGTTTGGAGGAACACTTGGTCATATTTGACCGTTTTTGGGACTTCGACAGGCTGTCAAAGATGGAGCGCAACGCGAAGTGGAAAGCATGGAAGATAGACCCCTTTTTGGGTCCTTTTTGGGTTTTGGGGATAATGTAATGGGAAAGGGATGTCGGCCCATGGGTTTACCCATGCTTAGGCCCATTTTTGTATGTATAAATAGAT
>JZKD02S2247691.1:125528-143837 GCA_000966675.3 Picea glauca
GTTGTAGAGTGTGATCTATGTGATCGAAGAGTTGTGAGTTGTGCTAAGTTCTGGTAATGATTGTAAATTATTTGTGCATACTATAAGAGACTAAGTGAAGGGTATTATAGAAGGCCCTGTGCTTTTAGTGCAAGGAAGAAGGATCTAGTGAGTTGTGCAGATATTATGTCCTATGCAAAGAGGGATTTGGATGGCTCTGTGTTGCAACCTGATTAACTGAAGCTAATAAAGAAGAAGACTTTGTGGATGTAGCCCCAAGGTGGGGGTGAACCAAGGTAAATCTGTGTGTTGTGCTCTATGCCTCAACCTAATGTGTTTGTCTCTTCCTTTGCTAAGTGATTTGATGTGTTTATATGGATCTATTTATGCTTTGTTCTTCTGAGATATCAATGAATGTTAGATCTGGTATGTAAGATGATTAGTGCTTGATCTGCCGAATCTAATCTATCTTGTTGTGGCTAAGTGTTGAATTATCTTATATCTAAGTACATACTGTGATGCTATGTTCTATCTGTGAAGTATCATAAGGGTTTAATATTGATGAATAATCTAAGTGATTGCTAAGTTTTATAATCACATATCTATGTCCTAGCTAAGGTTGCAGACACCTGAGTCTTGAAACCACCCCTTCCTCTACCTCGGGTGAGACTTCATCTGCTTTCCAGGTGTTGCCAAAAGGGCCGGTAGTTAGGGTTTTGTTGGTGCATTGTTGTAGCATTGAACCTTGGGTCTGCCCTTATGCCAACAAATGGTTCAGTTGTTGGGACCTGAAACTGTGATTGCTGGGAACTGAGAAGAAGAAGCTTTGTGCAAAGATTCATCCTGAAATTGTGAAAGCTTTGTGTGTGGATCTATGCCCTAATGCACAGTGATCCACTTGATCTAAAAATATCTATGTTGAAGAAGGAAGTACAGATCTGAAGGAAAGAAGTCATAACTGCAAGAAAAGAGGTTGATATTGAAGAAAGAAGTAAGATTTGTAAACTTTGTGCACTAATAAAGGTAAGAATAGTTAAAATTTATTAGATCTGGAAGCTTTGTGCCCTGTAGAAGTAAAAGAAGTGAAAATTTGTGTTTCTAAAGTATGGATTTAGGTATGCTTGATAGATTTTGTCCTATCATGAAAACTAGGGCATTGTTAGATGAAAGAATGTTTGATATGAATAGATCTGATAAGTATAATGATAGATATGTTATACCTATGCATAGAAAGAATTTTTGGACTAACCAATGGATGCAGGATCCTAGAAAGAATTTTTTGCAGGCTAGACATTATGATCCTAGCGCACAGTACAAGAAGAGTTGGGGATAATTGAGGAGAAAGAGAGGATTAACTCTTTGTTACAGTTGCAGAAGACCAGGACATATTGCTAAGGAATGCCCTGGGAGAAAACCTAGTTTCCTCTGTTGTGAGGCTATGGACCATCAAGTATTGGATTTCCCTAGAATGATTGATAGACTTGAAAAGATAAATATGGAGAAAGCAAAATCTGAAGGAAATCAAGAGACTAATATTGTATAATAACCCCATAAAGAATCAAATATTATGTTACTAAAAATGAAAGAAACCCTGGATGAACATAAAGATGCCAGTTTGTTAGAGATCTTCAAAGAAAAGGAGAAAATTGAAGTAAGAATAGGAGACTTCGACATTGACTGTGCTCTGGATGAGGGAACACAGATGAACATTATGACAGAAAGTACTTGGTAAACCCTACGAGGGCCTGCTATGGTTCCTTCACTAGGAAAAATAGGGTTGTTTAAAGGAAAAATGATAACCCTATGTGGCAAGATTACCCATGGAGCTTTGACAGAGGAAGAATTTGAAGTTATTAAATTTATTGAGGACCATGCCCCATTTACATCTTTGTTAGGCAAGATCTGGATTAAAAAAGACCAGATCTGGAGAAAAGAAGAAAAGGAAGCTCTAGAATAGAAGAAGCAACAACTCATGGAATTTATGACTAGAAGGATCGCCTACTTGATGGAAGAACAAGAGAACATATCTAAGCTATTGAACACCAGGGACTTGGATGTTGAAGATATAAGAGCATTAGAGGAACCACAAAAGACCAAAATACCTAATCCATATAATGAGGGAGTATTACCCTTGGATCTGAAGAAATAATCTCAGCATCGTGAAGTGACTATGTCGAGAGAAGATAAGAATGATAATGGAAAAAGGTTGACCAAGACAAAGCTCATTGGGAAGAAGGCTAGGAATATAAGTAAGAAGAGAGCCAAGATCGAAAAGTTACAGAAGATTCCAAAGGAAACTTCACAGAAGTAAAAATCACAGGAATTGAGCTTCGTCGGGATATACCCATTTGAATTCCTCCCCGAACAGACGGAAAAGCATTAAAGGATCACCACTAGACCATTGGACCACACCATAATAGATGGATCAACGTTCATGGAAGATTCATACCCATTTATAGAATATCGTTGATGAAATTCCTATTTAGCTCGTCGCGTTGTGCCCGAAGAACACTTTTTCCAACTGAAAAGTTGAAGGTCGCAAAACTAGTGATTATCTACAGTGATCATTGCAAGAAGATTGTTCATCCTAGTGCAGTATTTTGAGATTATCGTGACCCCGATTATGTTTCCCAAGTGCATATGTCCGATGAGCTCACCGCACTTGAGGAATCTATCACAGAGGTCCTTCTCAATTTAATGACTGAGAGAGTCATGTAGGAAAGAAGAATGTCCACTGGGGTCCAAGCATCATGGACGATAGGATTGCAAGCCTCCCCGTCGAATGCTTAAGTAGGAACATCTCAAGTCGGCACAGAGAGAAGAAGTAAGCATAAGGATGACATAGCCAACGCGAAGTTAGTTCCATCCATCCTACCAGCTTACATACCCCCTCTGAGTGGTGAGATTAATAGGGACAGTGTCCCTAGAGACTTTGAATACACCCTAGTCACTGTATATCTACGAAAAGGAGTACACACCTACCATGTAGATCAAGACAAGGTTACAGGGTTGAATTTTTGTGAATTCAACCTAGGGGACCGTAAAGTTTACAGCATGCTCACCCCATATAATTACTTGACAAGAACTAAGAGAAATAATTTGAAGCTCTTCCCTCAGCAATGGACGATGAACCTCGCGCAGTCTACTTTGCTCAACGTTACGAAAATACCACACTTCGATAGACACCAGGAGGTGAATTTTTGTGTAAAATTGTTGCTATCAAGTTACCACAAAGGATACCTATGGTTAGACCGTTGCATAACTGTTGATCCAGCGTTGATCAATAGGATCATCGGGCTTAGTATGAAGGGCCCTGATCCCCATGAGTACTATCCTGGAAAGACCGCAGACCACGCTCTTGTGCAGAAGATCAAAGAAGCCTATGGTGATGTTGAGAAAGGAGTGAGAGGCTATCACAAGTATCTGGTTTTGTAGTTGACCTCGCAGTAAAGTGTGCAGAGGGACTACAGATGAACTGGGTGAAGTACCTGGTGAATCAACTGGAGATTGACTGTAGAGAAGCCCAAGATCGGGGGCATGACTTCCATTTTAGTCGGCTCCTAATACTGATCGCTTTTGTTGCATGGGAGCTACTGAAAGGCGCATCCTTCCCAGACCTTGACCCCTTTGAGCCACTAGTCGTGAAGTTAAGAACATTATGGTACTCGAACAACATGATCAAGCAATGGAAATCGAATGTCATTTTCCACGCGTACTATAACCAATTGAAATTAGCCATAAGGAGTGAACCTCGCATAACCCCGAACACTTTATAGAGATTTTGACCTCTGATAAAGTTCAGCGCGGACCTCCACTTTATATACCTAACCCCACGCGCTGATGAGAACTAGGAATAGCTTCAGTCCTATTATAAGCTGACAGAAGAAGACCTAGAAGATATCACCAAGGAATGGTCGAAGAACCTTCTTGTTTCAGCAGACCCTGCATAAATTTCTGAGATCACAACCTCGGAACTGCGCAGGATACACCTGGGCCCAGTAAGACAAAAAAAGCAAAGATGATGAAGAAGACTGAAGAATTCCAGGATGTTGACAACCTATCTGTAAGGACAACTTCCATTACACCAGATGAATAAGGTGATGACGAAGAAGGTACAGAAACTGAACAACAGAAATTCAAAGTACCACCACCTAGGGACAAAGAAGACTCATCAAAGAAAAGGAAGGTATCACCTCTGAAATCTTTCTCCAAAAAGAAACCAAGAACCCCTATAACCAAGATGCGAACTTCCCTTATGTTGGATGAATTTGATTTCATTATTGCAGCAGTCAAATATGCTTCAAAGGAAATCATAGAGAAGCAGGAGGCGAAGCAGGAACAAATGTATAGCCAAATTGAGATCGTGCTCCAAGGAGTATAGCAAGCACTCCAGTCTAGCCGAGAAATCTCTATTGCACCTCTTCCAGAAGGAACAACAGAAGTGGGAGATGAATCAGTTCAGCTCTGAAATATTGATGATACATTCAAAGTACGCCTTCGACATTCTCAAGAAGAAAAATCATAGGCCACCTAGGCCCTAAAGAAATCACAGGAGGAAATTATTGAACAACGCCGAGCCATGCAACAAGAGAAGAATTATCTCCAATCAAATTTTAAAGAAGACGGAGAGAAGATCCAAAAAGAGAAAGAGCAGCTGCTCGAAAATCAAATAGGAATTGAAGAAGCATTCAACAAAGAATTTCATTCTATGACTGGCTTAGAGCAGAAGGCCGAAGAGCCCATAGAGCGCCAAGTGATGAAGCTGGATGAAGTTATTCAGCAACTTCAACAAAGGGTCGTGGAATTAGAGCTTTATACCATACCACAAACTCCATAAGAAGTACATGACTAGCGAGAATTGAATGCTCAGAGCGTAGTCAAGAGGATTAAAACACTTTCTACAGAATGTAAATAGCTAAGTAGCAGAAGTGAGCAGATATATGAACAACTATCTGAAGACCCATAGTTGAAGAAACTAGAGTCCCAACTCCAGGAAGAAAAGAAGCACGCAGATACAGTACAAGCACATCTCAAGCTCATGTCACCCATCGAGAGGATGAAGAGATCCCAGGAACAGTGCACTTCCCAACAACTCATTCTTACCATGCTAAACAAAGTGACGGAAGTCACCTAGAAACTCTAGCTGAGCCAAGAGGTGGCCTACCTACTTTTTGAAGAAATTGAAGGCCAAGTAACACTACTAGAACAAGTAGTTGTTACAGTCGAGCAGCAACTGGAAGGACCTATCAATGAAGCGGATGTTTAGGAATTCGTTGAGCAAGAAGTAGTAGCACAGAGACAAGTCGAAGCAGCTCGAGCCAAGCTCGAGACCTTTGAGGCAAAGTTACCCAAACCTGAGTGACTTGGGACGAGTCACAGGTGAGTGTTGGGGGGTTGTTGTCCCTAGCCAAGTTTGAAGGAACACTTGGTCATATTTGACCATTTTTGGGACTTCGACAGCTTGTCAAAGATGGAGCACAATGCGAAGTGGAAATAGTGGAAGCTAGACCCCTTTTTGGGTTCTTTTGGGGTTTTGGGGGATAATGTAATGGGAAAGGGATGTCGGCCCGTGGGTTTACCCACTCTTAGGCCCATTGTTGTATGTATAAATAGATGTATAGGCAAAGTAAGTGAAAGGTGGGGAGGGGGGGAGAAGAGTAGTAGAGTTTGATCTATGTGATTGAAGAGTTGTGAGTTGTGCTAAGTGCTGGTAATGATTGTAAATGCTTTGTGCATACTGTAAGAGACTAAGTGCAAGATATTGTAGAAGGCTCTGTTCTTTTAGCGCAAAGAATAAGGATCTAGCAAGCTGCGTAGATCTTCTGTCCTATGCGAAGAGGGATTTGGATGGCTCTGTGTTATAACCTGATTAACTTAAGCTAATAAAGAAGAAGACTTTGTGGACATAGCCCCAAGGTGGGGTCGAACCATGGTAAATCTGTGTGTTGTTCTCTATGCCTCGACCTAATGTGTTTGTCTCTTCCTTTGCTAAGTGATTTGATGTGTTTAGATATATCTATTTATGCTTTGTGATTCTGAAATATGAATGAATGTTAGATCTGGTATGTAATATGCTTAGTTCTTGATCTGCCGAATCTAATCTATCGTGTTGTGGCTAAGTGTTGAAATATCTTAGATCTAAGTGCATACTGCGATGCTCTATGTTATCTGCAAAGTATCATAAGGGTTGAATATTGATGAATAATATATGCTAGGTGATTGCTAAGTGTTATAATCACATATTTGTATCACAGCTAAGGTTGTAGACACCTGAGTCTTGCAACCACCCCTGTCTCTACCTCGGTTGAGACTTCATCTTCTTTGTAGGTGTTGTCGAAAGGGTCGATAGTTAGGGGTTTTTTGGTGCGTTGTTGTAGCGTTGAACCCTGGGTCTGCCCCTATGCCAACAAAATTCCTTAGACCATTGAAAAACATAGTATTCACATCCTAATGTATTCACAGTGTCACCACAATAGAGCTATTTTCTTATATTGGCCATATTTGGAAAAGGATGATTAGAATGAAAAAGGTGGTGGTTCTTATCGTAATAAGAATTTACTGCAAGGATTTTAGTTACTTAATCCTTCCACGCACTTATTTAATATCATACATTGTGGTTTTGAGTTTTAACTGCATGGTTTGATTTGGATTGAAGGAGGGAATATTATGATATATGTGTCATTAAAAAAGTTTTTTAATTCACCTCATGGATTGATCGATCTGGCAGTACAATAATAAATATTCTTGGGAAATGGGATTGTGTGCTAGGATGTATGGAAAATGTTTAAGTATCAGGTGACAAATGAGTGACGAGCAGTGCAAAGTGGTAATTCCAAAATTGCGATATTATGAGACATGGAAGGACAAATGTAAGGGAGTTCTACATCCACAACTTGAAAATATACTAAGTAAAATAAAGGACAAAATGTATGTTGTGGGTGAAAGCGGGTCATTTTCGAATGAGCACAATGTGGGGTTGCGGGATTGCGGTCTTTTGGAAAATTGTTTACCCCTACAATATGACCCCCACAAACTAAAAAAATGAATAAATATGGAAAAATAAAATAGAAAAATGGTTAAGTTTCATTTTTAGAGACTTGTGGGTTTGCAGGTTTATGGTGTTAAGGTGACTGTGGGTAAGGTTAACACAAACCGCAAAAGAAAAGAAAAGAAAAATTGGCTAAGTATAGGATATACAAGAAAGGAAAAAATGATATAAAGAGACTCAAACTTTGATGACTGAAAAAGTGATCAACACCTTTCTCTAGCCTTGATACTACATGGATGTGTCATATGGGCTATTAATCAAATTAAGTGTACATCTGCCAATTACCTATAGGTATTGTATGATTTCTTCATGGAAGAATATGTCTCTACCACACCCCATTATTGCATCTACCCCCACTCTCACTGGTGATCTGTCACCTACTCTCCATGTTAGATAAGAGCCTATGACATATACATCATGCATATATACAACAACAAAGAAACAAACAAAACAAAGCCAAAAATTTCTTGCAAATTGAGCAAAGAAAATTTGTGAGAAACAAATAATACACATAGAGAAAGACATCAAATAATACACATAGAGAAATAAATGTGATGTTTTGCCACAAAATACATTTATTCATTCATGAACATTTATATATAGTGAATAGTAACTTAAATGGTTCTAGCAATCGACTTGGCTTCCTACAACCATGATGTTTCAAAGACCATATGCAACTCTGATCTGGAATATATTTGCAGAATGAAATGAATACAGATTATTATCAAAATATGTTTAAAACGGAATAACATATATACAGTAAAATTGGTTTATATTCAATAAGGAAATAAGATGAAACTGTAAAATGCAGAGGAAACAAGCTTTCTAGAATGGTGACGGCTTATCTCTGAGAAGAGATGTGACATTTGCGCTCATTTGCAAGAAGATGATTACAATGTGGCTCTAAAGGAATTTTTACAATAAACAGGAATGTCAAAAACCACAGACATACAAAAAACCTAACCCTAGGAGATGAAGCACCAAAAGTCACGTGGGCCCCGTTTGGGTAAGTTAGTACATCAACTTCTCGGGGTCGTAACTTTTGCATACGATAGTTTTTTTAGGGGCACGATAGTCCATTGGAAAGGTCTATACGAGGACTACACATTTTTTTTCTATATATCAAAAGTCATTATGATTGTGGAGAACCCTAAAAAACGTTTTTTAGGGCCTCAAAATGGCCCCACAAGTCAGAGACCCAAAAACTAGGGAAAAAAATGTCAAAATGGAAAACTGCCAAAATGAGCCAGTTGGAATAGGTCAAAGGCCACTGAAATACATATGGATCAATCCTCCCCCCTTAGGAAGCAATGGTCTTCATTACATTGAGTTCCCCATCAGATGAGGAAATTTCTGTTGAATTTGGCCCCGGGTGAGCAACTTGCCTTAGTGCAAGAGCTACCCTGCTTTGACAACTCGATAAAGCTGGATCCTTTGATGGCGAGTGCCCTTGATCTATTTTTCCATAATATGATCATTGTATGACTGTTGTATGCATTTAGGTTTGATCTCTATTGGTTTCAGTTGTTCTGTTATCTCTAAGGTGTCCAATAATGGTGGGAAATACGATCGAAGGATATCCACGTTGAACATTGGGTGCAAGCCAAGTAAAGGAGGAATGTTCATCTCAAAATCATTATCACCCATAGCCTTGGTGATGGTGTACGGCCCATAACAGAGTGGGAGAATCTTTTGATGGGGTCATGTAAGGCACTCTTTTTGCAAGTGCAACCAAACTTTGTCGCCCACTTGAAACTTATGTGGAACCCATTGCTGATCACGATGCTACTTGTACTTGTAATTGGAATTTTGTAGGATATCCTGAACCTATTGGCAGATGTGTTGGATCCACTCAATGAACCGGTTGGCTTTTTCAACTTCAGTTGGAGCAAGGGATGATTCGGGAGAGGTGACCGCAAGGGGTAGTGAAACATCTATGGGACCCAATGGTTGGAATCCCAACCCCACCTGAAAGGGGCTATGGCCGATTGATCTATGCAGGGCTCAATTGTAGCTATTTTAAACATGGGGGAGACTCTCATCCCATGTGTGAGGTTACTTGGAATTATACATGCACGGGGTATGCACAATCATTTGATTTACGACCTCAGTTTGGCCATCTGTCTGGGGGTGGAAGGTCGTGGATTTGGTGAGCTTAGTGTCCAACAGTGACCAGAGGTTTAACCAAAATGTGTTGAGAAATCTATTGTCCAGATATGAGACAATGGTTTGTAGGATTATAAAATGTACCCAGAATCACTCAAAGAAGAGCTTGGCAGTGGCCTCTATTGTGATTCTCTTCTTGCAAGCGGCCAGAATCACCATATTAGAAAAGCGATCCACAACAACAAAAACACAGTAATTTCCCCACTTGGTGGATGGGAGGCATGACATGTAGTCCATTGAGATGGATTCCCAATGCCTGTTAAGAGTAGGCAGAGGGGTGTATAGGCCTATTTCTTAGTGGTTGGTTTGGCAATCACGTAGGCAGTGCAGGACCTGATATACTTGCTGACCTCGTGTCAAAGTTTCAGCTAGTAGAAATGTTTCTGTAGCATTGACATTATCTTTTTTATGTCAAAGTGTCATGTCTCTCAACTGTAGTGGGCTTCCCAAATCATCTTCGCTCGCTTTCTTGATGGAATGAAAATATGGCCTAGACGGCACAGCAGCCCATCTTGAAGATGGAAATTATCAACAACTATGTGTGTGCCCAACATTTGGTAGGTGGTGGCGAAGTCTGGGTCTGTCTCATAGAGTTGGGGACATCCAGAGGTCTCATGGCTGCAAGAGTCTAGCACTGTGGTGAGTGTCACAACTGGCAGTCTACTGAGGCAATCAATGACGCAGTTGGTGCTTCCCATTTTATACTTGATGTTGAGGTCGAATTTCTGCAAGTACGTGGACCACTTTTTATGGCGGTCATTTTGCAATTTTCCTTGTGTCTGCATGAATTTCAGTGGACTATGATCAATGTGGATGACTATCTCCTTCCCAAGAATGTAATGTCTCCATTGGTGGTACGATTATAAAATGGGGTACATTTCTTTATCGTAAGTAGGGTACTTACAGATAGCATCTAATAGTGTCTCACTATGATAGACCATGGGGTGGTCATGCTGAGTGAGAATGACACCCACAACATAGTCTAAAGCATTTGTCTTGATATCAAAGGGCTATTGCAGGTATGTTAGTGAAATTACTGGGGATGCGCACAAGCATTGCTTCAAATCATCGAACGCTTGTTGTTGGGACCAACCCCACACAATTTTTTCCTTACCACCACCCCTCGTTACTTGGTTGAGGGCCCATGCAATATGGGATAACCCCAACACGAACCTGTGGTAGAATTTGGCAAGGCCCAAGAAGGTAGGAAGCTCAGTGAGTGTGGTTGGGGCTGGCCAGTCACGGATGACTTGGATTTTAGCTGGATCCACGTGTATGCCATGCTGATCAACGATGTAGCCCAGGTAATGAACCTTGTCCAAGGAGCATTTTTCCAAGTTGGTGTAGAGCTAGTGTTGTCACAGGGTGTGCAGAACCTGTTGAATATGTTGCAAGTGTTCTGCCCAAGTCTTGTTGTAAATGAGGATGTCATCCAGATACACCACTACAAAATTATTGGTGAATGGTTGCAGGATATCATCCATCATCCTCATGAAAGTGGTTGGAGCATTTTTCAAACCAAAGGGCATGACCAACCATTCAAAAAGACCTTCCTTTGACTTGAAGGTGGTCTTCCATACATGTGTATGTTATGTCAAGACCTGGTGGTAGCCATACTTCAGATCAATATTACTGAAGTATTTGGCCCCCGTGAGCTGATTAAGGAGGTCGTCGATTCGAGGATTTGGGTACCGATTTTTTACTATGATTTTATTCAGGGCCCAATAATCAATGCAGAGTCATCAGGTTCCATATTTCTTCTGCACCACCACAATTGGTCTCCTGCATGGTGATGATTTGGGATGGATGTGCCCCTTGTGGAGCAACTTTTGGATCTACCACTTAATCTCCTCATTCTCTAACAGAGAGCAGCAGTAGACTATCCCATTGGGAAGTGGTTTGTCGGGGGTCAAATCGATGGGGTGCTTGACCTGACAGTGTAGAGGTACCCCGGTAGGTGAGGAGAAGATATCTGAGTATTCTTCCACAACCTTATCCACTTGCTTCTACTATGTGGAGAGGTCATGAGACCCTGGATGTTGTTGGAAGATTGGTTGTTGGCATTGATGTCAACCCTAGTTATGGGTTTTGGACCGCAATATTGATGAAGGTATTTGGACATGAAGGAAAATGCACATGTAGATAAAAGACCCATGGATGGATAGTATACATCATGTTGTTTCCGGTGGTATGTGGCACGTCATGTGGATCCTCATGGTTGAGGAGAAATGAATTTTTGAATATGACAAAGTGAATTGAAGAAGGAAGTACATGTAGGCCCTGAAGATAATTAAAGAAAAGAATTACAAAATAAGAAAGTAGGTAAACATTGTGAAGACACAAGAGAAAAATAACTAAATAAAGGAACTCTGCGTTGAAACAAGAAAGTCGACGCGTTTATATCCCTCTAGGGATCATCATCAGGAGGAGCACTCGAGAGAGAAGAGAGGCTCATCAAATAAGTAGATACAACACAATTAAATAGATATCTAGATCCTTGAAACCCACGCTGAGAGAGGTCATCTTGGTAAAAATAAACGCTTCTTGATAAAAATAAACCCTAAGCAATGGTCAGGTAACGTATCTTAAGTAAACCCGCGCTGAGAGAGGTCATCTTGGTAAATTTAAACCCTAAGAAATGGTCACGTAACATATCTTAAGTCAACAAGTAACGTTTCCTAAGTCAACAAGCACTAGACTCCAATTCTCGCTTAACTTCCATCCATCATGTCGATTTAAATTATTGGGGTTTAACGCGATTTCCAAAGCCTCCATTACTTTACGCTTCCCATAGTTATCCATTTTGGCCAAAACTCTAGCATCCTCTAAACACACATGGTGGTTGGTTGTACAAGAATGTTCAGGGAGGGATGAATTTTGGACTCTATTCAATTTTAGGTTGGCACCATGCTCTTTAAATCTGACTTTCATCGATCTTCCTGTCTCACCAATGTAGACTTTGCCACATGAGAAAGGAATAGCATAAACTCATTTATGTAGGTTGGGGTCAATCTGATCCTTTTTTGAGTCTAACATAGTTCTTATGGTGTTTATGGGGGATAAAGCCACATGAATGTCACCTTTCCTTAAGATCATAGCTATCTTCTCAGATAGACCTTTGATATAAGGGAGGGAAAACCTGTTTATTTCTTGACGTGTACTCTGTTGTCCCACATAGGATCCTTTTGCCTTTATCATGGCTTTCTCAACTTGGTTTACTGAGTACCCATTCCTTTTAAATGCATCTTCTAGATGATTTAGTTCCAACTCAACATGCTCTTCATCGTAAATGCATAAAGCTCGAGTCACTAAGGTGTTAAGTACTCCAAGCTTTTGGGAAGGAAAATGGTGTGAATCATCATGCAAATATCTATCCGTGTGCGTGGGTTTTCTGTAGACCTCGTGCCCAAAGGAACCATCTCCTTTCTTGGTGATGAAAACATCCAAAAATGGAATGCTATTATCCTTTTCAATCTCCATTGTGAATTTTATGTTCTCATGTTGACTGTTTAAATGATCGAAAAACTCGTTCAAACTATTCCTCCCATGGGGCCAAAAGAAATTTGTATCGTCAACATATCTTCTCCAACCTTTGGGTTTTAAAGGGAAGGATTCGAGTGCTTTTCCTTCAAAGTGTTCCATATACAAGTTTGCAACCACTGGTGAAAGTGGGGATCCCATAGCCACACCCTCTGTTTGCTCATAAAAACTGCCCGGGAAAGTAAAGAAAGTGGACCTCAGGAAAACTCTTACCAGCGTTGATGTCTCCTTGTCCGTAATTTCCTCGATGAACTTAATGGCATCTTCTACTGGGATCTTGGTATAAAGTGACACCACATCAAAGCTGACCAGCAAATCATTCTCTGCTACCTGCCACCACTTGATGTCATAAACCCAATGCGTTGAATCTTTGACAAATGAGCTTGTTAATTCGACCAAGGGTTTCAATGTATTGGCTAAGAATTTTTCCAGGAGATATGTCGGAGATCCAATGGTGTTCACAATCGGTCGAAGGGGGATGTTGTCCTTATGGATTTTAGGTAATCCATAAATCTGTGGAACCAAGAAATTTTTGGGGGTGAGCTTCTTTTTTAAATATTCATCAAGAGAGGATTCATTGATGACCTGAGAGACCTCCTTAATAACCTTGTTTCTAGTGTCTTTTTCGAATTTCTTATATCTCTCGTTGTTGGTCAGATGATCCATAATTTTTTCAACATAATCCAAAGTATTTAATACAACGGTGGTGTTTCCCTTATCCGCCTTGAGGATTGTAATGTTCGTGTTCCGTCTAAGTCCTCTTAGTGCTGCAGCTTCCTCCTTACTGATGTTTTTTCTGGGGAGTTTAGCACGCCTTATTGCTACTGCACATTCCTGTATTAGCAATAAGGTGTGCTAAACTCCCCAGAAAAAACATCAGTAAGGAGGAAGCTGCAGCACTAAGAGGACTTAGACTGAACAAGAAAATTACAATTCTCAAGGCAAATAAGGGAAACGCCACCGGTGTATTAAATACTTCGGATTATGTTGAAAAAATGATGGATCATCTGACCAATAGTAGGAGCTATAAGAAATTAGAAAAAGACCCTAGCAACAAGGTTATTAAGGAGGTCTCTCGAGTCATCAATGAATCCTCTCTCGATGAAGATTTAAAAAATAAGCTCACCCCCAAAAACTACTTGGTGACATGGATTTATGGATTATGTAAAATCCATAAGGACAACATCCCCCTTTGACCGATTGTGAACACCATTGGATATCCGACATATCTCCTGGAAAAATTCTTGGCCAATAGGTTTAAACCCTTGGTCGACTTAACAAGCTCATTTGTCAAATATTCAACGCATTGGTTTTATGACATCAAGTGGTGGCAGGTAGCAGAGAATGATTTGTTGGTCATCTTCGATGTGTTGTCACTTTATACCAAGATCCTAGTATAATATGCCATTAAGTTCATCAAGGAACTTGCAGACAAGGAGACGTCAACGCTGGTAAGAGGTTGCCTGAGGTCCACTTTCTTTACTTTCCAGAGCAGTTTTTATGAGCAAACAAAGGGTGTGGCTATGGGATCTCCACTGTCACCGATGGTTGCAAACCTGTATATGGAACACTTTGAAGGACAGGCGCTTGACTCTTTCCCTTTAAAACCCAAAGGTTGGAGAAGATATGTTGACGATACAAATTTCCTTTAGCCCTATGGGAGGAACAGTTTGAACAAGTTTTTCAATCATTTAAAAAGTCAACATGAGAACATAAAATTCACAATGGAGATTGAAAAGGATAATAAAATTTCATTTCTGGATGTTCGCATCACTAAGAAAGGAGATGGTTCCTTTTGGCATGAGGTCTACAGAAAACCCACACACATGGATAGATATTTGCATGCTGATTCACACCATTTTCCTTCCCAAAAGCTTGGAGTACTTAACACCTTAGTGACTCGAGATTTACGCATTTTCGACAAAGAGCATGTTGAGTTGGAACTAAATCATCTAGCAAATATGTTTAAAAGGAATGGGTACTCAGTAAACCAAGTTGAGAGAGCCATGATAAAGGCAAAAGGATCCTATGTGGGACAACAGAGTACACGTCAAGAAATAAACAGGTTTTCCCTCCCTTACATCAAAGGTCTATCTGAGAAGATAGCTAGGATCTTAAGGAAAGGCGACATTCATGTGGATTTCTCCCCCATCAACACCATAAGGACTATGTTAGACTCAGCAAAGGATCATATTGACCCCAACCTACATAAAGGAGTTTATGTTATTCCTTACTCATGTGGCAAAGTCTACATTGGTGAGACAAGAAGATCAATGAAAGTTAGATTTAAAGAGCATGGTGCCGACCTAAAATTGAATAGAGTCCAAAATTCATCCCTTGCTGAACATTCTTGTACAACCAGCCATCATGTGTATTTAGAGGATGTTATATTTGTGGCCAAAATGGATAACTATGGGAAGAGTAAAGTAATGGAGGCTTTGGAAATCGCATTAAACCCCAATAATTTAAATCGAGATGATGGATGGAAGTTAAGCAAGAGTTGGAGACCAGTGCTTATTGACTTAGGACACGATACTGGTTGACTTAAGATATGTTACATGACCATTTCTTAGGGTTTAGTTTTACCAAGATGACCTCTCTCAGCGTGGGTTTACTTAAGATACGTTACCTGACCGTTGCTTAGGGTTTATTTTTACCAAGATGGGTTTATTTTTACCAAGATGACCTCTCTCAGTGCAGGTTTCAAGAATCTGGATATCTGTTTAATTGTGTTGTATCTACTTATTTGATGAGTCTCTCTTCTCTCTCGGTTTCTCCTCCTGATGATGATCCCTAGAGGGATCGAAACGTGTCGACTCTCTTGTTTCAACGCAGAGTTCCTTTATTTATTTAAAATAAGAAAGTGTCAGGTCGGCCCTAATGTTAATATAAAGTGACATAAATGGTATAAATAAATATCATTATACATTCATTTGATACACAAGTCGAATTTCAGAGGAAATCAGAAGTAAAGAAGGCTGGATTTCAAGGGAGGATGAAGTGTTTTGGTGATGTGTTCTAAGGTATGTTATTTTCAGGTCATCTTACCATATTTGCTATAAATGTTTTTCTAGAATGATTCAGATGGTGAAATTGCTATGGTATTGAGAAGACATATCAACGTGCCTGTGGTAAAAACTTCAACTCTTGATTCGCTATAATTATGGAGATACACTCTGTGGAAGATAGGATTTGTGACTAGTCCTGAAGCTAGTCAATAAAGAGGTGTTCCGGGTAAAACAATCATAACTTATTCATAGATAATTAAAATGCAGTGGGAAAAAATTCATTGGAAATAGTACACACTATAGTTTCTTGTGTGCGAGTTTCTGAATCGGATGTTAAATATTGAGCATGGGGCATTCTGTGAAAGTTCACTCTCCTCAATAGACCAGAATTGAATAAAGTCTACCATTCTTTCTATAACTTCTTTTTGGGGAGGATTCAAGGAGTGGAACTTTGAGGAATTTCAGAGAATACATTGAGTAATATTATCTACAGGGTCAAAGTACTCCAAGAATTGAAGAAATGCAGAAATTGAAGAAGTCTCAGGAAGCATTATTAGGTTCCATGTGATGATTAGTTGATGGTGATGATTTAATGTAAAGTTTTATTATCTCTCATATATTATTGGGTGGAAGAAAGGGGAAAGGATGGAGAGTTAAACTCTCTCTTGATATTGTATGATTCTATCTTCCTCTTGGAGGTTTATCCCTCCCTTTACATTTGGATGTTGTAGCTACCTTTGGAATTCATTTCTTCCCTTGAACAATAACTATTGATTATTTATCATATATTGTGCATGGTGTATTGTGGTGTATTGGTGTAGCTCTTATACTATTTTTCATTATTCATTGGATATAATTGAATGGTTTAAGTATAAGTTGAAAAAAAAAAATTGTACTTGATACTGATTCACCCCCCTCTCAGTATCAACAATTGTTATCAGAGCAGGTTTCCTTCAGAATAGTTTAACCACTGGGAGGAAAATCCTGAGCAGAGATGGATGACCATGAGCACATTTCAAATGGGATTCAAAATTTTGATGGAATAAATTATGCATACTGGAGTGATAGAGTGAAAACTTACCTAACGGCTTTGGGAGTAGACATTTGGTGCTCAGTTGTAAATAGCTATGTAATCCCAAATAATGTTGCAACTGATCCAAATGAGAAGAAGCTTATGAGTTGTAATTCAAAATCCAGACATGTTATTCTAGCAGTAATGGCACCAACCATTGCTAGAAAATTGATGGGTTGCAGCTGATCCGGATTATTTTCGGCACGAAATGAGAGCGGAGATATAATAAAGAAATGCACAGAGATATTGCAGGTATTAAATAATATAACATAAATGTATCAGAGATGCAACCATAAAAACAGATATACAGTAATACACGATTTCTATTAATCATAGAAATGGACAGAGACTGTAAAAATACAGTGTGAAAGACTCGCTAGAATGGTGGCAGCTTATCTCTGAGAAGAGATGTGACGGCTACTCGCATTCGCAAGAAGATTATTACAATGAGGCTCTGAAGGCCTTTTTACAATAAACAGGAATTCCAAAAGTCCTAGACATCCAAAAACCTAACCCTAGGAGATGAAGCGCCAAAAGTCATGTGGGCCCCACTTGGGTAAGTGAGTACATCAACTTCCCGGGGTCGTAACTTTTGCATACTATCTCCGTTTTAGGCGTGTGATAGCTCGTTGGAAAGGTATTGTCGAGGAGATTCATTTTGTGGGCTCAATCATGCCTTCATATATCATTGATAACCTAGATCTTGAAAAACCTTCATTTGGACCCTCAAAATGGCCCTGGAAGTTAAAACCTGCTAAAAATAGAAAATTGCCAAAATGGCTAGAAAACTGTTTTGAGCCATTTGGAAAAGGTGGGTGGCCACCGATATCCACCTGGATCAGTATCATTTCTAAAGAGGTATGGGACAAACTCAAGAGTATCTACGAAGGTGATCCAAAAGTTAAGCAGGTCAAGCTTCAACAACATAGAGCAAAATTTGAAAATTTGAAGATGAATGAAAAGGAAGATATTGCAACCTATCTTCTTAGAGTTGATGAAGTTGTTAATGCTATCATAGGATTAGGTGAAGAGATCGATGAATCATTGGTTGTACAAAAAGTGTTGAGATCACTTCTCTTGAAGTATGATGCTAAGGTCTCCACCATTGAAGAAACTAGTGACTTGACCAAAATGAAAATGGATGAATTACATGGGTCTCTTATAGCATATGAAATGAGAACAGGTATAGAAAGTGACCAACCAAACAATGAAGTATCCTTTAAATCCATAAAGAAGACAAAACACAAGGATAACGACCTTGATGAATAAATAGCAAATTTTGTAAGAAGGTTTCAGAAGGGAAGTGGAAGATACAAAGGTAAGTCTCCTCTCAAATGCTTTAACTATGGTAGAATAGGACATATTATTGAAAACTGCCACAATAAAAAGAGAAGTCTCAACAATAAAAAGATCTTCTACTCCAAGGATGATGACATCTCCTCAGATGAGAGTGATGAAGAAGATAATGATGGAGGAGAAGTCCTCTTCATAACCCA
>JZKD02S2247691.1:151317-167933 GCA_000966675.3 Picea glauca
ATGTGATGATTGGTTGATGGTGATGATTTAATGTAAAGTTTTATTATCTCTCATATATTATTGGGTGGAAGGAAGGGGAAAGGATGGAGATTTAAACTCTCTCTTGATATTGGAGTATTCTATCTTCCTCTTAGAGGTTTATCCCTCCCTTTTCATTTGGAAGCTGTAGCTACCTTTGGAAGTCATTACTTCCCTTGAACAATAACTATTGATTATTTCTCCTATACTGTGCATGGTGTATTGTGGTGTATTGGTGTAACTCTTATACTATTGTTCATTGCTCATTGGATATAATTGAATGGTTTAAGTATAATTTTAAAAAGGTTTTAAATTGTACTTGATATTGATTCACCCCCCTCTCAGTATCAACAGATGTGGTTGCGATATTTTTCTCATTCTAAGTGTGAATCATGAAGAAGACAAACTTACTTGACTGAGAGATGACCTTTCAGCATTGCTTGGCAGAGATCAAGGAAATAGCACTGGGTGGGACTGCCTTGGGTATCTTGTACAATTTCTTGTTAAAAGTAATAATAACACTATGAGGCCTAGACTCATATACAACATGATGTTTCCATAAATATGGTTGGACCAAAAGAACATTACAAACTTCGAGAGGGGAAACATCACACAATACCTCATCTTTGAAGGGCTTGATGTCGTATGACATGTGACATTATTGGCTAACGCGGATATCGCTTCCTTGGCAGAGCCATCCGATGGTGTAGGGTTGTGGGTGCAGAATTGTCGGCAGGGAGAGTCACTTGACAACCTCTGATGAGATGAGTTTCTTATGGATAATGCTATCAATAATGAAGTGCAGAGGGGTACCCTTCACCCACATCTATGAATGAAAAAGGTTCTCTCCTTCCTCTAGCTCATCTGGTTCATCAGGCTAGAGCTTGGTGGTAGCAATGGTAGCACTGGGCTCTGCGTCAATGATCCATCTCCCCCTTTCTAGTTCTGACTCATAGTCAGATTCCGCATATGATTTAGAGGCTTTCACCTCAGTCACCAGTGACTGCTTCAAGCATCAATCATCAGTGTTATTCCAAGGGCTCTTATGGAAGTCACACCACTTCCCGGTATCTTTCTTTGTCTTTCTAGTGTCCTTCTTTTCTTGCGGCCTGGACTGGTTGTCCTAAGGTTGTCTATATTTGCTATGTCCTTTGTTCTATGGGTTGGGGCCTCCCTTTCCTGAATTTTGTTGTGAGGGGTTCCCAGGCCCAAATTGTTGCGTCTTTTGTTTGAGCTTCTGCTCGATTTTGATGGCATATTGGTAGTCGTTCCCAAGGATGATATATCCAGAAACTCCAATTCGTCCTGGATGTATCTATGCAGATCACCGTGATACTTGAGCATCGGATGTCGCTCAGAATATTTGATACCCAGCTTGGTGTGCAAGGTATGGAAGATATTTGTGAACTCGGGCATCGCTTGGTCTCTTTATTGCCACAACGTGGTCCATTTTGTGTACAGGTCATCATAACTTCCAACAGGGTAGTATGGTTCCTTAATAGCATCCTTGAAGGACTCCCAGGTGACTATGACTATAAATAACAAGGGTTCCTCTATTTCCTTTTGCTCACAGAAAGTTTCCCACCAATATTTGACATGGGGGATGGTTTTGAGGAGCGCAAAAGTAATAGTTTCTTTATTCGAGAAGTTATGGAAAAAGAAACACCCTTCTAGAAATTCAACCATTTGTATACCGCATTTGTGTTTATCTAACCTTCAAATATAGGAATATCGAAGTTGATTTGTACATTGAAGGGGGTGGCGCCTCCGTTTGAGGAAGATGTGTCGCATGTTGGTAGTCGTCGAAGGATTTGCGCAAAACTATCCATCATCTTATTCCTCTGTTGCATGAGGGCTTCCTCGAGAAACATTTTTAAGGGATCTCTTGTCTCGTCGTCTTTATTTTCTTCTTCCATGAGAGGTCATTTGGGCGTGTGAGAGATTTTTTCCTCAATAGAAACAAGCTCGAGGCCCAATTCTTTGTACCCTCACCTCGTTGGGGACATGCATTAAGAACGACAAGGATCAGACCACTCTGATACCACTGATCTAGAATATATTTGCAAAATGAAATGAATAGAGATTATTATCAAAAGATTCTTAACACAGAATAATAGATATATAGTAAAACCGATTTCTATTCAATAAGGAAATAAGCTGAAACTGTAAAATGCAACGGAAACAAGCTTGCTAGAATGGTGGCGGTTTATCTCTGAGAAGAGATGTGACGGATATGCTCATTGACAAGAATATGATTACAATGAGACTCTAAAGACCTTTTTACAATAAACGGGAATGTCAAAAACCCTAGACATCCAAAAAAACTAACCCTAGGAGATGAAGCGTCAAAAGTCATGTGGGCCCCATTTGGGTAAGTTAGTACATCAACTTCCCAGGGTCGTAACTTTTGCATACGATCTTCGTTTTAGGCACACGATAGTCCGTTGGAAAGTTCTATCCAAGGACTACACATGTTGTTGCTATATATATCAAAGGTCATTTTGACTGTGGCAAGCCCTAAAAAATGTTGTTTAGGGCCTGAAAACGACCCCGCAAGTTAGGGACCCAAAAACTAGGGAAAAAACTACCAAACTGGAAAACTACCAAAATGAGTCAGTTGGAATAGGTGGGAGACCACCAACATCCATCTGGATCAAACTCACAATAATATAAATCCAAGCAAGATGAAGCCGCAAACAATGAAAAACCGTTACTAACTCCACACTTAGATTGTCTAAAGGGTATATGTGATCATGGCAATGTTAGTTATAAAGAAATTGTAGAGAAATACATACTTGAAACAAATACACATAATTTATTTATAGAGGGAATCACATATGATTTCAACCTAATGTTGGACCTTATATTGTAACATGCATGCGATTACTAACAGTGTTAGACTATTGAAGAATTGATATAATGAACTTATATATGATGTAGTTGCAGAAAAAAACTAAACTTTCTCTCTCTTTTCTCCTCGTCTTGATCAACTCCTCCTCCTACCTTTTATATAAGGCTAAGTGGGTAGGTGAAAAATTACCTTTGCCTCTTTATTTTCTCTAGAAACTAATTTATATAGTGTTTAATTTCAAATTTGGAGAGCAGGAAATTTGAAGGGAAACTAGGTCAAAGAAGCTAGGCTCATAGGTTGACTAAGGGTTCAACTCAAATAGTGTGCATTTTTCTTAAGTTTATTGCCATGAAATATTCAATTTTCATCATCATCCATTAATCCACTATATTTATTTCAAAAATGGAAATTATAAATACACAAATAATACATTTGCAAACATCATTCATATATATAAATAGAAAAATAATATGTATAAATAAGTTTAATCTCAATAGTTATAAACCACCATTAATTGTCCTTCAATTGTCACTAGTTGGCTACATTAACCAAAATGATATTTATAGTCCTCATGCATAATCAAAATATATACACTGTCCATCCAGTCCAAGATTATAAAACAAGTTTATGTCATCAAATAGTAGGTTCCTTAGTAATTGGTTCATAATACCCCAAGTCTATAGAGGCATTTTGGTTCAAGCACAAGAAGTTTCCATTGTCGTAAGAGAATTGTTCCAACTTAGGTACACTGATATCAAATGGGGTGAACTCAATGATAATCTTATCTACATTGTGGCAACCTTTCTTTTTCTTTCATTGGTAGGTAATCGAAATTGGGGAATCATCACATTGATCATCCATTTCAAAGAAATCTCTAACAAAGGAAAACCCAATCCAATCAAATTTAAACATAACATAAACCATCCATAATGAATGTGTGCATACCAGAGATCAAGCAACAAGGGGAATTTTGTGAGAAACTAAATATTTATTAAGGGTAATGACAAATGATGAGCTAAGTAAGAATTGGGTGAGAAATTTTTGGTAAGTAGTTTTAACCTAGCATCTATTAGATATAGTAAAAATTGTGTTAGCACTAGGAATCACCTTCTGATTGCAAGGAAGGTAAGCCCAGTACCCATCAAATGATATGTGAAAGTATGATTGTTTTTCTTGGAAGGTCGAATGGAAAAACTCGAAATGGTAATATCTTCACTTAGAAACAGGGCTAACATGTAACAGCAAATAAGGTCTTGACTAATTTAAACTAGTAGTTTGGGAGTAAATGTGGATAGAAAGAAGACTTGAGTGAGAGGAATGTAAGAGCTACTGCAAACATCAGGTCCACAAAAGCCCAAAGGAAGAAATTTTCTTAAAACAAGATCTTCTTGAAATTAGAAACTAAGGAGCTAAATAAACACCATGACAATAAAATGATCAAACATCCATCATATCATTGCCACATTCATCCATATGAATCATTCAAAGACGAACATTTAGCATTAGAAGCAAATAGTCTGAAATAGGAGCTAATTTATATTAGTCAAAAAGTCTTAAGTCTAGTACATACTAGATTGCAGTCATTTATCAAAAATATTACAGTTTCTTGGGAGCCTTGCTCTACCATCCAAACCTATTCAAGCAATTCATCTATCTATTTATAACAAGAAAGGGAGGCAACAGCTGGAGATATGAGTTGGCCTCTTTTCCTTAAAAACCTCAAAACATTTATTTATTCTAACAACTAAGATAACAGCCTATGCTATAAAATAGGGAAGTGTTGGTGACTAAACCCAATCATGCTTCTAATTGCTTTGATCCTCTTTTGTTGCTTAGCTCCTGTTTTTCCATGTGTCCCTTTGGAGCTTATAGCTTTCCTCTGCATGCCAACTGCTACTTCTGTCATTTATTCCATCATTAACTTATCCAAAATTGTTGGCTTAGTCTTCCTAGATCCCTAGTGTTTGTTGGCTACTCCCTTAGGTAGAAACTCTATGTATCACCCCCTAAAATGGAACAAGGAGAGAAGGTAGCGCCACTATGTTGCATATCTGCACCAACATTTTCCCTCTGTTGCAATATTGAGTAGCGCCTGTGTGAACCTGATCTCTGTAAAATATAACACAATGCTTGTGGGTAGCGTCTGTATTCCAATTCTACGCTCTGTAATATATTGTGCAGCGCCACTTACGTTGCGTATTCATAAGGGTTTGGGTAGTTATGCCAAAAATGCAGTTTCTTTGACTTTTGAACGTGTGCAAAGATTTGTGTGTCCTTCTATGATGATAAATCAATTTACTTAGGTTCTTTTACCATTGAGTGAAGCTAGCACTTAGCAAAAAATTCCAAAATTCATATATCTAAACATATAGAAGCCTGTATAGGTGGAAAAACTTAGTATTGTGCATATATGGCTAATCTTCCCAAGAAGGAACAATTCTCAAAAATGGGGTTTACCACTACCTGCTACTTTGTCATTTTAACACTTAGCCTTACACTCTTTCTGGTGGAAAGAGTATCTCCAATTAAATCAGTATACTTCTTCTTCTTAGCACTGGTAGGCTTCTTCAATATAGTTGTACTCTCCTTAGCTATTGGTTTGTCATCTTCAATGGAAGCCTCAACCAACACCTATAAATTCTTTTGGGTTACCTCATCTTGGAAATGCTTCAATTATGCCTTTAACTTGTTGTTCAGAGCCTGGAAACCCCTGTTCTGCCTTTAGAGGTTATGGAGATTCCTATGAAGGGGTTGAACCCTTCTTGTTGCAAATTTTTCTATTCAAGGGTATCAATGTAGCTCTCTATAAGCGTTGTCATCTTGGCTCTCCCAAATATGGTTTCCCTTTACAATTGGGCCACTTCCTTTCTTGATTCCTTAAGTTGTCTTATGAATCTCTTGAAGGTTTGATCGCCAAGGGGGTTGGGAACATGTGCAGTCTCAATAAGCTTCTTCTCATCCTTTTCTTCTATCTGTATCGGAGTTTCCTTGCATGTTTCATCTACCTTCTCAAAACCTTTTCCTTTATGCTTCTTCTCTTGCACAGCATCCTTTTCTTTATTCTTCATAGGTTTTTTACAATCCTTCACAGGGATTTCATTTTCCCTCTCCAAAGGTCTTTTGGTACCTTTACCCTTGATTTTTTGTACAGGGGTTTCTTGTTTCTCTTCTATAGTTTTTCCAATGCCTTTCCCTTTCTTCTTGTTTATAGGGGTTTCTGATAAAGGTTGTCCTTTGAAATCCCCCTTAGGAATTGATGACCTAGTGAAGGGTCTTTTGCCTTTGATGTCAACTACTGCAGAAGGAGAGAGAAAGAGAAGCTTCTTCCCTTTTTTAGATGTCACCTTGGTAGAAGATGGAACTTCTTCTAACCCTGGTGGAGGTGGTGGTGAGAAATCTCTGTGTGGAGAAGGATAGACTTCCTCCTCAACTTCCCTGACCTGCTTGTTGATCTCTGAAATAGGGGTTCTACCCTTTCTCTTCTTGTTGATCCCTGCTTTAGTACTGGTAGGTGATGAAGATCCTGCAATCTGTGATTGGGGGGTAGGTGTTGGGTCCATCTTGAAGTGAGAAGTGACCAAACAAATCTCCCATGAGATCTCTTTCTTTCCCAACTCTTCAGAGACAAGCATCCTGATAAGTCTAGAGTGGAAAATACTGGAGTCCACATCCTTAGATTTGGATTGCACCCTATCTACCATTTTTCCTATACTTGTCAGCAAGTAATATGGAATATTCATCTGAACTTTTCAGTAAAATGCAACAACAACCTTATGTGGCAATGATATAGGGTGTTAAATCTCCCTTCACAACTAAAATATCTCTGTATGATTTTCAACATTCTATCAAACTGGTCAATCAATTGATTCCTTGGCACACTCTTAGATAAATCATTGGCTTAGTATTCAATCTTGAATAGATCTTTAACGTAAGGTGAACTCAATACCATGGGCTTGAACTAATTTTCTCCTGAAATGGGGATCCCTGTTGTAGCTGAGATGGAGGCTTCAGTAACCTCAAATTCCAAATCTCCAACTCTGGTTTTCTTTCCATCAAAATTTAGTGCAAATTGTTTTTCTACTTCTGAGTGGCCTCTCTGCATGTTTTGGCAGAAAGAGAGGCATCCTACTCTTCGAAACATTTCCCTTGCCATGGGTTATGTGTCAAAAAGGCGCATGTCCACAGGTTATGTTTGAACTATCTTGCCACCTTTGTGTGCTTTCTTCGACTGAGGGGTCTCCATGACTCGGAAAAAGGGTTCTTAAGAGGTTGTAAGGGATGTTATTGACCAGAAAAATTAAATTCAAGTCTCAAATTCACAAGGATGGCCCTCCAAATTAACAGTTCTTAGAAAATGAACTTGGCTATGAGAAATAGACCTTCAGGCTTATACAAGTTTTCAGAGTGTAGAGTATGAGGAGGTAATTCTGACTCTTTGTACAAGATGAAAAAGAAAAAGCAAAGAATAATCATAGAGGTTTTGAGCAGTGCCTCTGCATAGCGCAACGCATACACAGAGGATAGGATATTGCAGGCTTGTGACTTTCAAAGGCTATGACTAACAACAATAACCAGACTATATATATGAGCGAAGATGTTTACAGGGATGAAAATATGGCTCCCATACTAGCCTGCAAGCTTAGCAAACTGAAACCCAAGCACAAATCTTCTATGAAAATTTATATGCGAAGAAGGTTGCACAGGATACCTGTGAAGTCGAAAAATATTGAGTTGCTCAGCATGATCTTAGGATGAGATTGAGTAAACTCCAGCCCTGAAATCTCTCATGGCATCGGATTTAGTGGACATGCGATTGTCTGATCTGAACTGGCAAACTTACGCAGTGCATAACTACTGAACTTTTCAAATTTAGAACCCTTACCAAGGATCATAAATGCAATATCTTTTGAAAGCATTTCAACCGACTTCTGGCATTGAAAACAAGGGTTAAGGTATCAGTCGTGGAAATCATGACTTGGAGTGAATGAATGATAAACATGACAAGCGCTACGGAAATGCCTTCTGAGTGGGCAGTGCTCTCCAAATCAAAAAAATGATTGGACAGGTAAGTGGGGATGATGACGTATGCATGCGAGGTCATGAGTGAGGAGAGAGGTGTGTCACATCAGCCTAGTCATGGGAGGTATCAACCTAGAGATGAATCACGAGAGGGGACATAAAAAATAGACCATGAGCTTAAAAGGGTTTAAGGACCAAAAATTGAAATGTGGATCAACACATGAGCTATGACTCAAAGGTTTATTCATCCTAAAGGGTCCTATCATAAAGAACATTTAAGGGATGAAAAAATATCTTAAAGAGAAAAAAAAAATCCAAGGTTTTTTTTTTATCTTTAAAAAAAAAAAAAAAAAAACTAAGAGACCCAAGGCGACTTAGTGTGATAACACATTGTTAATCAACCTCAGATTTCAAAGTGGGAAATCTTCACCTTAATCACATTATCAAGACCTCAAATCATTGGGCTTTGAATGCTAAAGGAAATTCCAATAAAACTCAACTAAAAAACTTATATGGTTATGCAATTGATAAGCTACTATAATGTGTGTATGTTACATGTATGGGTTAATACTTTAGTTTTAAACACATGCACAAGATTCAAAACATTATACTAGACACACTAGATTGCTCCTAAGATGTTTGTAATATCATAATAAAGAGAAGAGTTTCCACCTCCCAACCCTCCTTGCATGCATCTAATTTAAAGGGGAAATGGAAGCAATTTTACAAAGAGGAGCTTAAGCACATATAGATCACTAAAGTGAATAATAGAAAAAAAAAACATAGATAGAACCTTCCAACCAACAATTGCATTCTCTTTTATATACGACAACCAACATCCAACTGTATTAATCACGCAATATATTCCAAGAATGCCTCTACTATACCACCATGCATTTAATAAACACCTACATGAAGGATACTAATTTTTTTTATGTCAAACTACCTTAAAAACATTTCCAAGCCTATCATGGCCTTCACTTAATGTCCAATGGGAAAAACTTTCTATGCAAATTTTTCCATCATTCATATAACTCAATGAAAATAAGTCAACCATGTCAATTCCTTACAATGGTTGAGTGAAACCCTTTACAAATAGTGAAATCATGCCCAAAAATCAGCAAGATAAGGTTGAAAATGTTGCCAACATGTTCAACTTGAGGACAAGGTTGATTTTAATAGGATAAATATTGAAAATAGGTAGGACAGATTGTTCATTTATCGTTTCTTACAAGAGACAAAAAAAAAAGGGTTTGACCATAGTCCATATCTAAGGAGTTAGCAAATGTGGTAAATTGAGTGATGGGTTTTAAGAATAAAAATTTCAAACTCTAGATTGTTCTCATTCAAGCCTAAAATATGAGAGAAATAAAACAAAAACCAAGGGAAAACTTGCATGCATATGTAAATGCAAAAAATGGCATGATGGTGAGGGAATTTGGTAAGGTAAAATGTGTTCGGGGGCAAGCGGGCCCCCGATGGGGGTTCGGGGGTGAAGTCCCTGAAGGAAAAATTGCCTTGTAAATGTATATTGTAATTTCATTGTAAATCTGAACCATTCATTATAAGGTCGCAGATCTAACGGTAGAAATTATGTTAGGGTTTTTTGCCCTAGAAGGAAACCCTCTGTTATGAGGGAAATGTATTGCAGCTATGCATTATGGCGAGTATTGTATTCTGAGAGAGGAGACTATGAGAGAAACAAGATGAAGTTACAACGGGTTTTGTTGTAGGTTGTATCCCTTCATTTGTTGGATAATAATAAAAGAAGGACCTGGCAATTTCTCTAGTGGACATAGCCCACACTGGGTGAACGATGTAAATCTGTGTCTCTATTGTATTGTGTATCTTTTGTGTTTTGTTTCCGCATTTGTTTTATTTTATTGCTCCACGGTCCTATTGTTTCTAACAAAATGCATGTTTAAAAAAAACCCAAGACACAATCAGTCAAGCAACAAACAAACACACAATAAAATCATCTAATGGATATTTTCAAAAGTTATGGATTATATTTTTTTCTTGCTTCTCGAGGTTAAAGGTTGGGTTGTATCCATGCATGCTTTTCACTCCAAACTATGTGTCCTTAACCATGATTGATGCCCACAATCAAACTCTTTTCAACCAAAATTTACATGAATGAAGGCTCAAAGTAAGTGGTGAAACTTGGCTCTCCTTCAACTTTTCAAGTGAAGGAACCAAGTTTAAACATATATTTTGTGTCCCACACTCTACCAAATACATTCAAGTGTGCTCAAACTGAAATACATGGATATGATTACATGCAAATAGAAGGCTATGTATTTAGTTACAAAACTCATTGAAATCCCCTCACACAAAGCATATGGCATGAGAGATCCACAACAAAAATAGAAGATGGAGATAGGTAAAAAAATACAATAGTTTTCCCATTCTATTGTCCACCATTGTATGCAAGAGGAAAATCATGATTCAATCACTTGAATTAATGCCACAATACCTTATGACTAATGTTTTTTTAAGTGGATGCTAGCCATCGAATTCCATTTCCAATGTTTATAATGTTTCTTTTTCCGAGCGCATTGATATTTTGGGATGGTGAAACCTTTGTATATAACATAAACCTTATGTAAATTCTTTGTAATGGTGGGTCTCAACTCAGATTTTTCACAAGGAAATTAGGTATGAGAATAGGCATCAATACATAAAATCACTTTATTGTATCACTAATTGTGCTTCGACTTATTGCAAGTGAGGAAAATAGAAATCAACTCAAGCTAGGATATGAGTAGAATACAAGTCACATAGGCATCATAAAAACATCCATACCATTGCATTCACATACTTTCAAAATTTTCCCATAGAATCCTAAAATAACAAAATGAGCAACATGGCCATATATTATCATTATTATGCAAAAAATCATAATGAAATTTCTGATGGTGAATCTATTACTTGACATATGCACCACACATATCATTTTTAATAACATGTGTGATTATAAATCAGATGAGAATCTATTAAACATAGAGCAATGGTTACCAACATCATAATGAAACCATTGTGAAATGACCATGTAAACAAACAATGAACAAGTAAGGTGTAACACATCCATCAGTCTGACCTTGGTGCACACTAGCAGGATACCCTATAGTGCCTTGTAGGATATCTAGGCTATTGATGGATAACGAAGGTGAGACTAGTGCTTATTAGGGATTTAGAATAAATTAATTTGTTTTAGATAGGTATCCTCATTGCGACACTTCATAATTGTACTCAGTGTTGACCATTTTTAAGGTCAATAAGAGGCACTCAATAAAATCTATCACAACATTTATTTTCCAAAGGGCCATGTTACGCTCAAAGGTATGATGTTGAGGTTGTATATGACTGGGGGAGATCGATTCCTTTATGTCAAACTTACTTGCATCCCTCGTTGGTTGAAGGGTTTCACCATAAAAGGCCCTAAACATAAAAAAAAAAAAAACAAGGCACAAACTAAGACACTTTGCATTGAAAATTATATCCTTGCAACAAATGATTGTATTTGTTAGGATAACACTCTTGATCAATACTTTGGCCTTTGGTTTGAAACACATCATACTATCACCTTCATCCTTGATCCATATGGTATCACTATTGGAAATCCTAAGGAAATTCATAAAGGATACAAAGAGGATTAGATGGTGAGTATGCATGCCATTGGTACAACAAGAACTCATAAGTGATGGGAAACTCATGAAATATGAGTTTGAAGCAGCAAAAATGTTTGTGACAACACAAATGGAATGTGATTAATCACCAAAGTGTTGGCATCTCAATATCTACCCTAGTTAAACTTTGATCATTGATGAAGTACATTTTCATTTGCTAATTGTTTTTTCAATTGAGTGTTATTGGGAAGAGATCTCTCTAGAAATAGTATTGAACATTAGATAATAGTTGACAAATTTAATCATGGAATCACATAATTTCAAATTTCTCATTCTCATTTACATATAAGTCCATTGGTCGTAAGTTGTACTCAATTGTCAGTTAACATTTTCCATGTCTTCTTTAAGAAATTGATGATATTGTTAATTGAATGATAGGTTTTTTAATAAAAACAAGAAATGCTCTAGAAGCCTTACACAATCCCCAAAAATAAATTATAAGTTCAAAGTCACATTGTTTATCCGTGTTTACCCCTTGATCAATTGGTTTACATGCATCGCATTTCACTTTGTTGATGTGTTTTCCTGACACCCATCAACTAAGTGATTGGGGTGCATATTTGAACCTATGTCTTTTTCAAATGGAGACCAAAATTTTCAAAGTTGGAAAGTGCCAAACAACCTCCACCTATTGATCCTAAAGACCCAACAAGTTTTTAAAGATTTTAGAATCAATTTCAGGGTTGCATTTCTTCTTCACGCAATGTCAACGAGGATGGTTTATATTTTGAAAAGAGAATAAAAAAAACATATCGAAAGAAGGAAATTGCTTGTGTTCATCTTCTCATTTGATATCCCTATATTTCATCTTCAGCCAACATTTTATGGAATTAAAAATAGGGGTCATATGCCCAAAATATTGCCAATTTTCTCCCACATTCTGAAATACCCCCAACACTTAGTCATTTTCACTTATGCTAAGTGACCCTACACCTATCTCCATACTTAGTACATTTCCATTTCCATTTTCTATTTTCATTTTCCATTTTCATACTTAGTTTATTTTTTACCTTTTTTCTTGTGCGAAGAACCCAACACAAGGCCTTTTCTCCACACAACATGATCCTCCACACTTCCACCACCCCCATTTTTCACCCCTCGATCCTATAATTGCACACTCTTGATGACTCCCCATACTTAATCGTTTTTCAATCATATATTGTGCAAAGAAATTTTCACACATCCCATTTCTCCTCACACATTGACCTCCACATTTTCATCATTTTCATATCTCGTATATTTTTCTAAGTTTTATCCCTCTCCCCCCTCCTTTGGCACATTTGGACATGTGGCAGTGAAGTGGAACTATCACATTGGGAAATGTAGCAATGAATTGGACCTACCTATGGGTGACACTTGGATGATGTTGGTTGGGCATGGATTACTGGGCAGTGACTTGGCATGATGATTGGGCAATGAAGTGCCAACCAAAAGCTATATTATGCACAAGATACACAAGGTTCCATGGCTCTCTCTACTTCACACACAAAGACTATGGAGGCCATTTATATATAAATATGTTATGAGTACCCTCCCACAGTGCATGTGGGATAAATAAGGCGGATTTGCAAATCAATGACCAAAATTCACATGGAGAATAGATCAACGGTTACTGAGTGCATATCTTCTAGAGGCCATAAATTTTGATCCTGATGTCCAAATTAAGTAAACGAGAGATCCTTGGAAATATAGAGACATGAAGAACAACTTGGAAACGGTTTTCATGGTTGGAATGATAATTATCATGCCTTAAAAATTCAAATACAACCATGAATATTTCTTGCCTAACAGCTAATTATTTTTGGAAAATGGTTTATTAAAAGAAAATTATGAACTTCTAAAAGTGGGTCCCAGTTGGAGGCATGAATATATAATTTTACATTTAAAAAGGGGAAAATAAAATCCTAACCATGACCCTACAGAAATTTCAAGAAGATGAAGAGAATAGTATAAAAGAAGATGAGAAGCATATTCAAGGGGTCAACAGTCATGAGTTTTTGCAGTGGTGGATTCTTGTTGGAAGCAAGTTTTTCCTTTCCAAGATTCTGTGAATTAGCCTGCTTAAATTTCTCCCTCATATTTCCTTTTGCTTGATTCTTTTCATCAAATTTTCTATATATGTTTGAAAATAGGAATATCTGCGTCTGATCAACGCTTTCTCTAAATTCTTCGGTCATTTTTCATGATATTTCAAGTCCAGAGGAGAAAAATCCCTGCTTGTAAAAAGAAATGCAGTTTATTTAGTTTATCTAATTTTCATTAAGATCTTGTTGATGTTGTTCCAACCCTCTTGCTTTAGACATTGTTAATTGTTTTACGTTTGGGATATTATTATCAAGTTATCCCACAAAGAACTATTCAAGTGTCATGTTGTTTCTATGAATATGTGTGGTGATGTATCAATGGATTCTCAAGAAAACGATGCTTTACAAACTCATTTGATATTAACATAGAAGTCCTTTAAAGTTATTTGATGACATGTCCATCTTTTTTATATATTTCATCTTGCAAAGTTATAGTTGATTTTGGGTTCACATTATTTTAAAAGGAAGGAAGAATATATGTTGAAAGCAGACTCCAAACCTTGTAGATACAAATCTTTGCAGACATTTATTTATTTTTCTTGAATGAGATGATGTGTTTGAAAAGTATATTTGTTTATAAGAATTTGTACATCTGTATATAAAAGTTTTATTATAAGATTTGTTGGGGTTTTCTATTGCATGCATCTAAGGTCATAAGAAGAATCTTCCATATATCAAAAAAGAGGAGTACCACCTTTATAAAAACGAGACTCTTTATTGTTCTCCACAATATTTTCTTTCAACGTTGGTCATTTTCCCTTGACAGAAAAAGAGATCAACACACTATCACTTTGATTATTAGCTTATTTATGGTAATTTATTAACATGACATTAATTTATGAGAATTTTGAACTAATGAATTGGGTATTGTTTCTTCTCTTGCAAACAAATAAAGTGGCCAAGATGAGATTATGCATAGAAAGCAGTGCCATGTTTCTTTTATTCATTTTTCCATTTATGTCATTTTCCATTAATAGATCATGTAGTTTCTCATTAATTAATTTGTTGTGTGATTCATTTGGTAAGTTTCAATGTCATTGAGGTAATGTATTGTCTTTTGTTTTATGAATATCAAATTACAATCATGGTCTTATGTTATTACCTTATGTTCATAAAGGAATTTCTATGTAGAGAATTGAATTGAGAAAGTGGGTACACAAGTGGGTATGAAGGAGAATGGATGCAAGATTGAAATGATAATGAACCTTCACTCAAGTGTGAAAAACAAAAAGGTATTCCCAATATGAAGCAAGTGAGGGGAGATGTAGATTACATTACGACACAAAGAAAGAGCCAATTGTTGAGCAAGGTCCATGCCCAAAGAAGGATGAAAAAAGGGTGATAAACAATACTCCCCTCCAAATAATGAACGCAAAGATGACATAGTTTCCATCTGAATTCAAGGCATGCTCAAGAATATAAATATTGAAGTGTGTGAGCAAGAGCAAGGAAGTGGACATCAATTTGATGAGAGTGATTTTCTTGAATCGTTTAGAAAGTCTCACGTAATTGAGCTAAATATTGTAGTTTCTCAATTTTTATTGAAGTTTATTATCAAAAATTAGTTGAAAATTCAAAGTGAGAATAAGACAAAGTTATAGCATCCCAAGAGTCATATAGGGTCATTGAAGAGTTAGGAATCAGAAAGGCCAATAGCCACGGACCTAACTTATAAATAGAACCATTTCCTTCAAGCAAAGGGTTCTCTTTTTGGTATTCTAAGTTATATTCGTTCTCAATCAAGAGATTGTTGTTAGCTAGTGTTTTTATACTCTTGTAGTGCTATGTTTGGCTTGGGACTCCTCTCCTTCCTTAGTTCTCTTGTTGCTTATGGGTGTGATCATTCTAACATATGGGACTCTTCTCATGTTATGATGTTTATTCTAACTTATGATATGCTTTCTAACATTTGATATGAAGCATGGAGCTTCTTGGTGAAATAGAGAATATTTTTGGTTACTTAGAATCTTTGATTATCATACACGTCTATAATGGACTATTCTCTCTTTTGTGATATGAATAATCTTGTTTCACTTTAGGTTTCTAGTTTTATGTCGGGGAAGTGTTCTGGGTAATTGGATTATTTCATTTTGGGAGAGAGTTGGGATTTTATGATGATCCCTAAATGAGAGACTTATAGAGAACTTGCTTCACCAACATGGATGTTATGCGGAAGTATGTTTTTTATCTCTCTTTCAGACTTGTACATATTTATTTTTCTATATAAAGGCCACTAGGACTTTGTTCTTCTTTCTTCTATGTTATTTTTATGGTTACTAGGCCTCTATTGACCCTTTGTTCCTCAGAATTGACAAGCTCTTATCATCGCCACCCTTCTTCAATCCACCACAATAAGGCCAAGGTGGTAGTGGGTTGCCACCTTCATGTATTATTGCTCTTTCTTCTTATGAGTAGGCCAACTTCAGCGTCTCTTTTTCCTTCACAAAAATGGTCTTCATGGTCATGGGACTTTCCATTATGTCATTGAATCCTGTGCCTTCGTGATTGACCCACGTTGTAGCTACAATTGGTCTTAGGATGCTTTGTCTTCTCTTGCCTATCCTTTGTCTATCATAGCCCATATGCATTAAGAGTCTGGAACCAATGCCTCTGGTATGTTTTTCGAATTCACCAAGATTCTCTTGAGAATAGTCTAAGGAAGGTGAACTTACCAGATTTGTCTCAGTCATGGTATCGGATGGGGCAATGGAAATGGATGTTGGCCTTGCTTCTCAATTTTCTTAGACAACTTCATGGAGATTTTCCAAGGCCTCCTCCTTCTCTACCAAATTTTGTTTAGCAAATCCATCATTTGAGTGAGCCTATCCTCTTGTGAACAATCCAATTGAATGATATTCTCACTAAGGTGTACAATTTTCATTCTATGCTTGTCCCAATATGCCATGACAGTGGTGAGGGAGTCTTGGCATTATTCAAACTTATTCTTTAGCAATG
>JZKD02S2247691.1:180512-207907 GCA_000966675.3 Picea glauca
GATTCCTTTGCTTTGCTAGAATGTTATGTGATTGAGCATTACACTGTAAAAATTCCCATTGTAAAATTTATTTGATAATTGGCTTGAAGACTTGAGATTGGTTAAAAGTATGTTTTATGGAACATTTATGTTTTTTTTCAATGGTGAAGTTCTTAATAAATAGTAAATTTTGTATTTTGTATTGTAAATGTTGTCACTGTTAATATATTTTATTTTGTTGCATGCAAGGGATGGATTTTCAATATAGGAATAATTAGTTTTAAATTTGTTTGCTTTAAGATAGTTTAGTTTACTTTAGCTTAGTTTTACTTCCCACACTTTGAATTCCCGTACTTCAATTTCTTGTGCTTTAATTTTTGTATAGCTTCAATTACCAACGGATAGATTTAAGGCTTAACTCGTAAGATATGGCCTCCCCATAATGGGTTTCTTCCCTAGGTATTGAGCTATCTCCATTTGCTTGTTTTGTTTATTGCATTTAAATGTATTGTCGGCTTTAGATTAGGTTAGAGTGGGCTTCAATCCTGCACATACAGTGCCGGTACCTCTAAGCTTACGAGCCCCGGCTTGACAATTTAATGTCGAAATAGATAGTATATATTTCACTCGACACTCATCAAAGTAGATTTGAACATTTACAAAGCCTACAATGAGCCTATGTTAGAAAGTTACAATTATCTTTTTGTATTTTTAGTGCTTTAACAAAAATAAAAGCACACCATTTGCATTATGTAACTAATGCAATTTTTGTATTTTTAGTGCTTTAACAAAAATAAAAGCACACCATTTGCATTATGTAACTAATGCAAATTAGAAAACAGAACTACAACATAAAAGACACAATGGAACACAATTTTTACTTGGGAAACCTAATGTGGAAAAACCTAAAAAGAATTGAAGCATTACACATTTGGTATAATGGAGATTACAATATAGTTTACAAAGCTGTCCATAGCTGCAAAGCTATGAGACGTTCTGCTTACAAATTGTTTCCAATTCGAAATCACCCCCATTGTCCACCTTATCCATGGCACTATCATTAATATTCACATTCGTATTTGCAGGCAGTAGTTGTTTTCGTGGTGCTCCTCCTCCTTTAAGGGCAGGACTGATCTTCTTCTTACACTTCTCGGAGTTGAGGTTGAGATTGACGTGGGTGTCATTGTTGTTGTTGGTTAAAGGAGGAGGTGGTGGTTGAAGGTCAAGTATGGGCTGCAGAAACGAATCATTTTCTTCTCCTGATTCCAGAGCAACTCTACCAATCCTGCTGTCATTCCCATTCCCATTCCCGCTCCCAATCCCAATGCTTAGAATATCCACCTGGCACCACCCACCACCATGGATGATAAGGGATATCAGAAAATAAATACATTCACACACATGTGCAATTGGAAATGATTTGTTCTGGTTTGGACTGGAGGGCAGTTGAGATAAAAAGCAATTAATTACACCAACGGTTGCTATCTCTGGCACTTGCTTTTGATTTACAAACAGATCAGATTAGATCGTACATGATCTATGGACGTGGACCAATACAATATTGTCTTTTTCTTCTATTTGTTTTCCATGACCTTTTGTTTTTTGCATGTAGTTATAACGACCATTACTACAATTAAAATGCAATTTGTTTCTCCCTTTTTTAATTGTTAATAGAGAACAGGAGTGGCTTAATCATTCTTAGAGCTGCGATTGAGCTATAAATATAATACCAGTTTGTCATAGCCCTGTACAAAAATGCACACCTTTGTGTTTATAATCTTATTAATTGTTTTGAGTACAATATAGTTCTTGGGATCTCAGCTTGCAATCTGCGGGGATGCTGATCCATAATTTTTCAGGATTCGATACAAAAAAGGAGGGATAAATCACTCAGAGTTCTCAACCTGAATCTAGGAATTTTCTTGTGCAGTTTTATTAGAGTTCCACATAGCAATTCATGAATCAGCCAATCACAATTAAAAATACATAAGAGGTTCTTACCCACATTTCTCGGCACTGCTATAAGAATTTTGGGGATGCAGTCACAAACTGATGCAACTATGGGCCTGCCCAACAAGTCATCAGTCTTCTTGCAATATACCCAGCCTTCTTAGGCATTTCTGATGTATAATACTTGTGCACCTGCAACATTTATTGCTATTTAGCATTTGGGGGGCGCAAGAAAAACCAATCTGACGCTGAGATAATCACAATGTTATCATAAGACAATAAATTCACAAATTTAATAAGAACAAATGCACTATCTTCTCAGCATTAAAAGAAAATATACTGTTACTATTTTATGATTGACAATATCAAGAGATAATTAGAGAGAAGAAAAGAAGATCCGCGTTCACACCAGACACACCTTATTTTTATTGAACTAGAGGAAATGCTCTTGAGATAAAAAAGACTCCAGCATATATTAACACCAAAACACGAAGATACAAATTACTTTAATCTTCCTATATATTGGTCAGTGAGAGATACAGAATGGTTGTCTAATGCAGCAGCTAATCTGCCTCCGCCTTCTTTCAAGCTCTGTCTGCTTTTAAAACTTCGAAGCTGTTTTAGAACTGTCGTTCTTTCGCTGTTCAGTAGTTAGGGCTGCAGGTGCCAATGTCATATTTTCAGTTATTTTCCCCAATCCTTTATGGATTAGACCTCGCCAACTTTGAGGTTTTTGGTCCCACAAAAACTCAATAATTTGAAGAAATCGATCTTGGTAAGCTCTGTCTCTTGGCTTTTGGTTCTCAGCTCCTGGCTCTCAACTCTTGCTCTTGGCTTTCGACTTAGGCTCTCGTTTTTGGCTCTCAGATCCAGCTCTATCTCCTAGCCTCAGCTCTTCGCTCCGGCTCCAGCTCCAGCTCTTGGCTCTTCTTATACCTACTGGAGGTCGTTACCATACATGCCTTTTTCTCTCAGATATTGTGAAACCACTCTGATTAAATTTAGGCCAAATTGCTTCATCCAATTTACTGTATCAAGTTCAAATTTCTATAATTTGATTGCAGGTGCAGGTGGAAGCTTCTATGTTCCATGAGGTCACACTTTGGATTGGAAAATATTACAGGGTAAGTGGATCTCAGGTTACTATTTGAGGGAGAGTTGTGATAACAAAAATAGCTATGTAATATAGATCATAGATGGGCTCCTATACCTAGTCTAGTTGCAATAGTGTCGTGACTCAAATTTCCAGTGCCGTGATTAGGCAGTTGTGTGTACTGCCAACTTCTGTCAAATATCTACGACTTCGTCTAATGCCTACAACGTAACAATGCATATGAGACTCATATGCTCCAGCAGGTGGCATTTCCGAATTTCCAGAATTTCTTTTTGTTAAGACCTTATTCCAGATTTGGTTAATAAAGACTATAATAATCTCTCTGTTAGTAAATTCAGCATTGATTTTTTCTAATCTTAACCATGGTGCATCCTTGGGAACCCATAGTTTGCCTTTGCCTTTTTAAATAACCTTCAAATTCAGCTTTGAGAACTAAAGCTGTCAGAGTCAACAAGAACCAAATTTACTCCTGCCCTGGAAGGTTGACTTTACAACTAAATCTAAAGCTTATTCACCATCACCAAAAATCCACACAAGAACACAGTCCATCCTTGAAATGGTGGAAACGGTTTGCATCCCTCACAATAATTTCGCGATCTACAATCTTGGAGATGAACTTGGTAGCAGAATGACAGTCACCACATACTCGAAGATTCTTGGTTATCCGTATTGTTGTTCCAGGGGAAGTATTCATAAGCCCAAATGCAATAGCCAGCTTCTCACTATGGTGGCCAAGAATACTTTCCTTCTGTTCCTCTTCCACATCATGCAGTGCAAAGTCTATATCAGGCACATAGCCCGCATCCATCATCTTCCCAAACAATTTCTCCAACATGTCGTATATTTTTTCTGATTGTGGGTGTGATTTGTCCCCCACAAGGAAAGCATACACCTTACCATTAACCTCAATCCAACTGCTTCCCGGCATCTTTTGAACCCCTTGGTCTTTCATAATTTTTCGCACCCTTTTTACATCATCCCACCTGCTACATGCAGCATATATGTTTGAAAGCAGCACATAATATGAGGCATTTTTAGAGTCCAATTCAAACAGGCATTTTGCCACACGTTCCCCTAGATCCACATTGCTATGGGTTCTACAGGCAGCAAGCAAACACCCCCACACAGAAGCTTCAGGTTTTATTGGCATATTGTTAATAAATTGCTCAGCCTCATCCAATTGCCCTGCTCGACCAAGAAGGTCAACCATACAGCAATAGTGTTCCACTCTGGGTATGATGTGATAATCTCGACTCATGCTATCAAAAATTCGCCAGCCATGATCCACTAGGCCAGCATGGCAACATGCAGAGAGAACACCAATAAAGGTGATATGGTTTGGCTTCATCTTGGACTGTTGCATTTGTTCAAAGATTTGCAGGGCCTCCTCCCCACATCCATGTGTGGCATATCCTACAACCATCGTAGTCCATGAGACTGTGCTTTTCCTAGGCATTTTGTCAAACCCCTTGCGTGCATCCTTTATGTTCCCACATTTGGTATACATGTCTACAAGAGCATTCCCCACAAATATTTCAGACTGAAATCCACTTCTAATTATTTCTGCATGAACCCCCTTGCCATGTTCCAGGGCTGCCAAGTAGGCACAAGAGGGAAGAACACTAGCGAAGGTGACTGAGTTTGGTTTCACCACTGTTAGCTGCATTTGTTGAAATAGCTTTAGAGACTCATTAAAATAACCTCCTTGTGCAAATCCTGCAACCATAGCATTCCAAGAGACCACATTGCGCTCAGTCATATTCTGAAAGAGTTTCAATGCCTCATCAATGTATCCATTCTGTGCATATCCTGTGATCATCGAATTAGATGATACCATGTCCTGCTCTGGTAGTTTCTGAAATAGCTTTTCAGCCTCATCAATATACCCATTCTGTGCAAATCCTGCAATCATTGCATTCCATGAGACAAGGTTTTGTTCAGGCATTTTCTGAAAGAGCTCCAGGGCATCATCAACCAGCCCATTCTGTGCATATCCTGCAATCATGGCATTCCACAACACCACATCCCGTACAGACATTCTGTCAAACAAATTGCGAGCATTATGCAAACTCCCACATTTAACATACATGTCTACAAGTGCACTTCCCACAAATACATCAGACTCAAATCCATTTCTAATTATGTCTGCATGGACTTCCTTTCCATGTCCAATAGCTTCCAAGTTAGCATAAGCAGGGAGAACACTGGCAAACGTGAACTGATCAGGTTGAATGCCTACCTGCTGCATTTGATTAAATAGCATTAAGGCCTCCTCATCATGCCCATGCCTCGAGAAAGCTGCAATCATCACAGTCCAGGAAACTACATTTCTCTCAGGCATCTTCTCAAAAAGCTTGAAGGCCTCACCAGCAGGGCCTTCCTCTGCATAGCCTGCAATCATGGCATTCCATGATATCAAATCTCGGTCTGGCATTCTGTCAAACACTTTGCGTGCATAGTCCACACAACCACATTTAACATACATATCGATGAGTGCATTGCCTACAAAGTTATCAGACTCGAACCCACTTCGAATTATGTTTCCATGGACTTCCCTGCCGTTTTCCAGAGCTCCCAAATCTCCGCATGCAGGGAGAAAGCTAGAAAATGTGAAGTGATTGGGTTTGATGCCCGCTCGAAGCATTTGATAAAATACTCGCAAAGCCTCCTCATTATGGGCTCGGCTCGCATAAGCTGTAATCATGGCAGTCCAAGAAACCACATTCGTTTCGGCCATTTCATTCAAGAGCCGGCGCGCAGAGACAAGGCTCCCATACTTGGTATACATTACAACAAGCTTGGTGCCCAAAAATGTCTGTGGCTTGAAGCCTGTTTCAATCATGTGGGCGTGCACTATTTGGCTTTCCATCAATGTTGCTTTGTTTTTCTTGTCAACACAGGCCTGAACAAGACTACAATAGGCAGAACTGTCTGGCAGTATGCCCTGAAAATCCATAACCTGCAATCTGTAGAGTGCCTCCTTCAATCGCCCCTGCTTACAAAATGTTTCCAATTCCAAATCATCCCTATTGTCCACCACATCAATGGCACTACCACTACTAATTTTTTTGGCATTTGCATACACATTGGTACTCACAACTAGCAGTTGTGGTGGTCTAAGGTCAAGTAAGGGCTGCAGAAATGGAGGCATTTTCTTGTTATTCTGATTCCACAGCGACTCTGCCAATGCTACAGTCGTTCCTGTTCCCATTCTCATTCCCGTTGCTTAGAATATCCACTACCCACCACCATGGATGGTAATAGATGTCTTTCAGATAAATACATTCATACACCTGTGCAATTGGAAATAATTTAGTCCGGTTCGAATTGGATGATCGGACCACTGAGAAGAGAATGAATGAATTATGTCACTTATTGATGTTCAAGTTCTTTGGCTCTGTATTTATCTACCTATGGCGTTGTTTCGGGGTCTCTAGGTTCATATCACCTGCCTATCAAAACCTACAGTAGGTGTGTTTCCGCGGTCAGGGTGTTCTGGGTTCTCAAAGGTTGATTGTTTTTTATTCCCCGACCTCGACAGCATCTCTCTGCTCATCCCAGTGTGCTCTCACGTTGTTCCCTTGCTGACATTTTCGTCATTATAATTGAGTTCAAGGGGCGTTCCTTGCCTTTTGTTGTTCTCTAGCACGCTTTCGTTGCTTAGGGTTTTGTTTTAGTATCTTGGTTCTTGTAGTCACTCTTGTTCTTTGTAGGTGGGTATGTCAAGTTAGTTCATGTTGCCTTTCTCCTTTACTCTTTGTCTAAGTATAGTTGTGGAAGACTTATTGTTGTTTAGCTTTATTGTTTTTGTTTTGTTGGATGTTTTTTCCTTTTATTTTTAATGGGTAACATGATGATTCAATTGTCAATTTCCAATAGAGTGATTGGTTTCAAGGGGCTCAAGTTTGAAACCCACTATTATCAGGAGGAGACACCAAAAAATCTAGCCATGATAAGGTTTGGTGTGGTCCGGGCACGATGCGATCCCCAAGAAACTTTGATGGCTTAGATGCTCCTGGGTCATAGTTTCTCGGCCACATGCTAGTCCCGCACGTCACGGACACGCTAGAAAACAAAAAAAAAACATGGCAATTCAACCTCATGGTTCTAATCTTGGTATTTTAAACATGTTTCTCCTCTCTTTTTCTCTCTCATTTGCCTATTTTTTTTCTTTCCTCATTCTCATCACAATGCTTCTCAATCTCCTTGATGTGGCTTGAAGCTATTTTTCTATGGTGTTCCATAGAGGTGGTAAGATAGGTGATCCTCTTTCTGGTTGGTAACATGGATTGATTGTTTATTTTCATAGGTCTAGAAGGTTGTGGGGGGGTCCTTAGTGATTGATTCCTAAATTGTGTTGCATATTCCAATTGTCGACTCATTAAAATAGATTTGAAATTTTACAAAGACTATAATGAGCCTATGCTTGATTGCACGACTATCTTTTTGTATTTTTAGTGCTTTAACATAAATAAAAATACACCATTGGTATTATGTAATTAATGCAACATAGAAAATGGAAATACAATTGATCTAGATTGGATCAATATATTGTTTGGCATCTATCTTGATCCTTTTAGAGTGGAAAAAATTGGAGGAATCAGCATGTAGGGCCATTTTAGTGGCATGTCCCAGTTTGGAAAATTGGGATCTAGAACCTTCCAAGGCCATTTGGAGGCATCAAACGAAATTTTGGGGGTTAAAAAATCCCCATCATAGTTAAGATCTCGTGACGTTATTCTACACATCAAGACCTTTCCAATGGTGCAAAATTCACATCAATCGAAGCTCATATGAAAAAGTTATGCCTCCTGCAAGTTGACCTATCATGTTGACCACCTGATCCTGATTATTTTTTAGAATGAAATGAAAGCAGAGATACGACAATGAAATACACATAAATATTGTCAGAAATAGAGAAATACAGTAATACACGATTTCTATTAATGAAAGAAATGTACAGAGACTGTAAAAATACAAAGTGAAAGACTCGCTAGAATGGTGGCAACTTATCTCCGAGAAGAGATGTGACAGCTACTCACATTCGCAAGAAGATGATCATTACAATGAGGCTATAAGGGCCTTTTTAACATCAGGAAAATCCAAAACCCTAACCCCAGAAGATGAAAATCCAAAAGGTTTGTGGGCCCCGATGGGGGTAGTTGATACGTCAACTTCCTAGGGGCGTAACTTTTGCATACGATCTTCGTTTGGGACGCTCGATACACCATTGGAAAGGTCTAACCGAAAAGAATGATTTTCGATTGGCCCGAGTCAATGCCTTAGGCAATCAGTTGGGCCCCAAATCCCCAAAAAATGTCATTTAGGGCCTCAAAACGACCCTTGAAGTTTGGAACCCAAAAAACTACCAAAATGGAATATTGTTTTTCAAGCTCGTGGAATAGGTGGGTGGCCACCGATATCCACCTGGATCAATCCCCCCTCCTTAGGAAGCAATGGTTTCAATTGTGTTGAGTTCCCAAGGGAGAGGGGAAAGCAATTGCTGAATCTGAATCTTAGTGAGTTGTTTTCCTTGCTGGAGACGTCGCATTGCTTGGTTTGTCGAAGGGTGTCACAAACCTGTTGTTGGCGAGGTTGAGTCTGTTCAACAAGTTGAGGTACATGAGATGTTTGTGTGCAGAAGGAATATTTGTGCTTTGTTGCAGTCTTGTCGACCCACTTCTGTTTGATATAAGGTGCTTGGGCCAAGGTTGTAGTGTTTGCAATATCCTTTTGTTCACCTTTTGAACAGATTGTGAAGAAGCTTAATTTTGTAGTATGAGATACTACCTTGCGGCATTGTTTAGGTGGGACAATAGTTGGAACTACCTCTGGTATTCTGTAGAGATGACCCCCCAGAGTAACAATGACACTACGGGGTCGAGACTCATAGATAGCATGGTGCTTCCACATATATGGTTGGCCCAAGAGAACATCACAGACATCCAGTGGGGCAACATCATATAATACCTCATCCTTGAAGGGTTGGATGTCGTATGATAATCAACACTGTTGATTGACATGAAGATCTTGTCCTTAGCGAAGCCACCCGATGTTGTATGGTTGCAGGTGTGGTGTTGTCAACAATCCCAACTGTTTGATGACCTCGGCTGAGATGAGCTTCTTTTGGTTGCCGCTATCAACAATAAAATGCAGTGGGATCCCCTTCACCCACATCTGTGAATGAAAAAGGCACTCCCCCTCTTCAGGATATGTTGGTTCTTCTAGTTGAATTGTTGTGATCGCGACAATAGCAGAGGGGTCTGCGTCAATGATCTGTCTTTTATCGGTATTTTCATAATCAGATTATGAATCAAGGTTTGGCTCCTTGTCTTTGATCTCGGCGACCAATGACTGTTTTGAGCGACATTCATCGGTGTTGTTCTAGGGTATTTTGTGGAAATCGCACCATTTCTCGGTGTCCTTCTTCGTCTTTCTGTGACCCTTCTTTTCTTGTGGCTTGGACTGGTTTTCAGGAGACTGTTTGTTAGGGTTGTCTTTATCATACTTTGGTTGTTGCGGATTTGCAGACCCGAACTCCTGTTTGTTCTAATGCTTACATTTATGCTCGATTTTAACAACATATCGATAAGCAGCACCGAGTGATGAGATGTCCAGAAAATCCATTTCAATTTGGATGTATCTGTGTAGAGCCCCACGGTATTTCAAAACCAAATGTTGTTTTGATTCTTTGATACCCAGCTTGGTACACAAGGTATGGAAGGTATTGGTAAACTCTGGAACTGCTTGGCCCCTCTCTTGTTGCAATGTGGTCCATCTCATGTACTGGTCTTCATAGTTGCCAATAGGGTAATATTGTTCCTTTACCAAATCCACACAAAAATTCGAAGTGGGCTCGGCCCCATATATTCCAGAATCCTCTGTGGAACTTTGCTCCCAGTAAGTTTCCCACCAATATTTGACATGGGGAAGAGCCTTAAGGAGTGCGAAGGTGATATTTTCCATTGTCAGAGAAATTATGAACAGAGAAATAACCTTCTAGCAGATTTAACCATTTTTCTAGGGCATCTGCATCTATCTGTCCTTCAAATATGGGAATATCAAAATTAACTTGTACCTTGAAAGGCGAGGTTCCTCCAAAGTGGTTGCTTGATGAAGACGTGCATGTTGTTATCGGCAGGCGTTGAAGGATGTGGGAAAATTTCGCCATCATTCCGTCCCTCTGTTAAACCAATAGAGCAATTGGTTTCAAGGGGCTCAAGTTTGAAACCCACTGTTATTAGGAGGAGACACCAAAAAATCTAGCCATGATAAGGTTTGGTGTGGCCCAGACCAGGTGCGATCCCCAAGTAACTATGATGGCTTAGATGCTCCTGGGTCATAGTTTGTCAGCCACATGCTAGTCTCGCACGTCACGGACACGCTAGAAAACAAAAAAAAAAACATGGCAATTCAACCTCATGGTTCTAATCTTGGTATTTTAAACATGCTTCTCCTCTTTTTCTCTCGCATTTCCCTACCTTTTTTTATTTCCTCATTCTCATCACAATGCTTCTCAATCTCCTTGATGTGGCTTGAAGTTATTTTCCTATGGTGTTCCATAGAGGTGGTAAGATAGGTGATCCTCTTTCTGGTTGGTAACATGGATTGATTGTTTGTGTTCATGGGTCTAGAAGGTTGTGGGGGGTTCCTTAGTGATTGATTCCTAAATTGTGTTGCATATTCCAATTGTCGACTCATTAAAATAGATTTGAAATTTTACAAAGACTATAATGAGCCTATGTTTGATTGCACAACTATCTTTTTGTATTTTTAGTGCTTTAACATAAATAAAAATACACCATTGGTATTATGTAACTAATGCAACATAGAAAATGGGAATACAATTGATCTATATTGGATCAATATATTTTTTTTCATCTATCTCGAACCTTTTAGAGTGGAAAAAATTGGAAGAATCAACGTGTAGGGCCATTTTAGTGGCATGTCCCAGTTTGGAAAATTGGGATCTAGAACATTCCAATGCCATCTGGAGGCTTCAAACGGAATTTTTGGGGTTAAAAAATTCCCATTGTAGTTAAGATCTCGTGACGTTATTCTACACATCGAGACCTTTCCAATGGTGCAAAATTCACATCAATCGAAGCTCGTATGCAAAATTTATGCCTCCTGCAAGTTAACTTATCATGTTGACCACCTGATCCGGATTATTTTTTAGAACGAAATGAAAGCAGAGATACGACAATGAAATACACATAAATATTGTCAGAAACAGAGAAATACAGTAATACACGATTTCTATTAATGAAAGAAATGTATAGAGATTGTAAAAATACAGAGTGAAAGACTCACTAGAATAGTGACAGCTTATCTCCGAGAAGAGATGTGACGGCTACTCACATTCGCAAGAAGATGATCATTACAATGAGGCTCTAAGGGCCTTTTTAACATAAGGAAAATCCAAAACCCTAACCCTAGAAGATGAAAATCCAAAAGGTTTGTGGGCCCTGATGGGGGTAGTTGATACGTCAACTTCTTGGGGGCGTAACTTTTGCATACGATCTTCGTTTGGGGCGCTCGATACACCGTTGGAAAGGTCTAACCGAAAAGAACAATTGTTGATTGGCCCAAGTCAATGCCTTTGGCAGTCACTTGGGCCCAAAATCCCCGAAAAATGATTTTCGACTGGCCCAGGTCAATGCCTTTGGTAGTCACTTGGGCCCCAAATCCCCAAAAGGCGTCGTTTAGGGCCTCAAAATGGCCCTGGAAGTTTGGAACCCGAAAAACTGTCAAAAAACTGCCAATATGGAAAACTATTTTTCGAGCCCATGGAATAGGTGGGTGGCCACTGATATCCACCTGGATCAATCCTCCCTCTTTAGGAAGCAATGGTCTCCATTGCGTTGAGTTCCCAGGGGAGAGGGGAAAGCAATTGCTGAATCTGAATCTTAGTGAGTTGTTTTCCTTCATGGAGACATCGCGCTACTTGGTTTGTGGAAGGGTGTCATGAACCTATTGTTGGGGAGGTTGAGTCTATTCAACAAGTTGATGTACATGAGATGTTTGTGTGTAGAAGGAATATTTGCGCTCTATTGCAATCTTGTCGACCCACTTTGGTTCGATAGAAGGTGCTTAGGCCAAGGTTGTAGTGTTTGCAATATCCTTCTGTTCACCTTTTGAACATATTGTGAAGAAGCTGAATTTTGTAGTATGAGATACTACCTTGCGGCACTGTTTAGGTGGGACAGTAGTTGAAACTACCTCTGGTATCCTATAGAGATGACCCCCCATAGTAACAATAACACTATGGGGTCAAGACTAATAGATAGCATGGTGCTTCCACATATATGGTTGGCCCAAGAGAACATCACAAACATCTAGTGGGGGAACATCATATAATACATCATCCTTGAAGGGTTGGATATCATATGATAATCGACACTACTGGTTGACACGAAGATCTTGTCCTTAGCAAAGCCACCCGATATTGTATGGTTGAAGATGTGTTGTTGTCGACAATCCCAACTGTTTGACAACTTTGCTGAGATGAGTTTCTTCTGGCTTTCCCTTTCAACAATAAAATGTAGTGGGATCCCCTTCACCCACATCTCTGAATGAAAAAGGCGCTCCCCCTCTTCAAGATATGTTGGTTCTTCTAGTTGAACTGTTGCAGCGTGACAATAGCAGTGGCATTTGTGTCGGTGATCTATCTTTTATCGGTATTTTCATAATCAGATTCTGAATCAGGGTTTGGCTCCTTGTCTTTGATCTTGGCCACCAATGACTGTTTTGAGCGACATTCATCGGTTTTGTGCCAGGGGATTTTTTGGAAATCACACCATTTCCCCGTGTCCTTCTTCGTCTTTCCGTGACCCTTCTTTTCCTGTGGCTTGGACTAGTTTTCGAGAGAGTGTTTGTTAGGGTCATCTTTATCATACTTTGGTTGTTGCGGATTTGCAAACCCGAACTCCCATTTTTTCTGGTGCTTAAATTTCTTCTCGATTTTAACAGCATATTGATAAGCAGGACCGAATGATGAGATGTCTAGAAAATCCATTTCAATTTGGATGTATCTGTGTAGAGCCCCATGGTATTTCAAAACCAAATGTTGTTTCGAGTCTTTGATACCCAGCTTGGTTCACAAGGTATGGAAGGTATTGGTAAACTATGGAACTGCTTGGCCCCTCTCTTGTCGCAATGTGGTCCATCTCATGTACTGGTCTTCATAGTTTCCAACAGGGTAATATTGATCCTTTACCACATCCACAAAAAAATTCAAAGTGGGCTCGACCCCATATATTCCAGAATCCTCTGTGGAAATTTTCTCCTAGTAAGTTTCCCACCAATGTTTGACATGGGGGAGAGCCTTAAGGAGTGCGAAGGTGATATTTTCCCTATCAGAGAAATTATGAACAGAGAAATAACCTTCTAGCAGATTTAACCATTTTTCTAGGGCATCTGCATCTATCTGTCCTTCAAATATGGAAATATCAAAATTAACTTGTACCTTGAAAGGCGAGGTGCCTCCAAAGTGGTTGTTTGATGAAGACGTGCATGTTGTTATCGGCAGGCGTTGAAGGATGTGGGAAAAATTCTACATCATTTCATCCCTCTGTTAAACCAATAGAGTGATTGGTTTCGAGGGGCTCAAGTTTGAAAAACCCACTGTTATCAGGGGGAGACACCAAAAAATCTATCCATTATAAGGTTTGGTGTGGCCCAGGCCGGGTGTGATCCCCAAGTAACTATGATGTCTTAGATGCTCCTAGGTCATAGTTTCTTAGCCACATGCTAGTCCCGCATGTCACTGACACACTAGAAAACAAAAAAAAAACATGGCAATTCAACCTCATGGTTCTAATCTTGGTATTTTAAACATGCTTCTCCTCTTTTTCTCTCGCATTTTCCTACTTTTTTTCTTTCCTCATTCTCATCACAATGCTTCTCAATCTCCTTGATGTGGCTTGAAACTATTTTCCTATGGTGTTCCATAGAGGTGGTAAGATAAGTGATCCTCTTTCTCATTGGTAACATGGATTGATTGTTTATTTTCATAGGTCTAGAAGGTTGTGGGGGGTACCTTAGTGATTGATTCCTAAATTGTGTTGCATATTACAATTTTCGACTCATTAAAATAGATTTGTAATTTTACAAAGACTATAATGAGCCTATGTTTGATTGCACAACTATCTTTTTGTATTTTTAGTGCTTTAACATAAATAAAAATACACCATTGGTATTATGTAACTAATGCAACATAGAAAATGGGAATACAATTGATCTATATTGGATCAATATATTGTTTGTCATCTATCTCGATCCTCTTAGAGTGGAAAAAATTGGAGGAATCGGCGTGTAGGGCCATTTTAGTGGCATGTCCCAGTTTGGAAAATTGGGATCTAGAACCTTCCAAGGCCATTTGGAGGCATCAAACATAATTTTTTGGGTTAAAAAATTCCCATCATAGTTAAGATCTCATGACGTTATTCTACACATCGAGACCTTTAAAATGGTGCAAAATTCACATCAATCGAAGCTCGTATGCAAATGTTATGCCTCCTGCAAGTTGACCTATCATGTTGACCACCTTATCCAGATTATTTTTTAGAACGAAATGAAAGCAGAGATACGACAATGAAATACACATAAATATTGTCAGAAACAAAGAAATACATTAATACACGATTTCTATTAATGAAATAAATGTACAGAGACTGTAAAAATACAGAGTGAAAGACTCGCTAGAATGGTGGCAACTTATCTCCGAGAAGAGATGTGACGGCTACTCACATTCGCAAGAAGATGATCATTACAATGAGGCTCTAAGGGCATTTTTAACATAAGGAAAATCCAAAACCCTAACCCCAGAAGATGAAAATCCAAAAGGTTTGTGGGCCCCGATGGGAGTAGTTGATACATCAACTTTATGGGGGCATAACTTTTGCATACGATCTTCGTTTGGGACGCTTGATACACCGTTGGAAAGGTCTAACTAAAAAGAACGATTTTCAACTGGCACGGGTCAATGCCTTTGGCAGTCACTTGGGCCCCAAATCCCCAAAAAATGTTTTTCGACTGGCCCAGGTCAGTGCCTCTGGCAGTCACTTGGGACCCAAATCCCCAAAAAGCATCGTTTAGGGCCTCAAAATAGCCCTGGAAGTTTGGAACCTGAAAAACTGTCGAAAAATTGCCAAGATGGAAAATTGTTTTTCGAGCTCGTGGAATAGGTGGGTGGCCACCAATACCCACCTGGATCAATCCTCCCTCCTTAGGAAGAATTGTATCCATTGCGTTGAGTTCCCATGGGTGAGGGGAAAGTGATTGTTGAATCTGAATCTTAGTGAGTTGTTTTCCTTGCTAGAGACATCGCACTGCTTGGTTTGTGGAAGGGTGTCATGAACATGTTGTTGGCGAGATTGAGTATGTTCAACAAGTTGAGGTACATGAGATGTTTGTGTGCAGAAGTAATATTTGCGCTTTGTTGCAGTCTTGTCAACCTACTTTTGTTCAATAGAAGGTGTTTGGGCCAACGTTGTAGTGTTTGCAGTATCCTTCTGTTCACATTTTGAATAGATTGTGAAGAAGCTGAATTTGGTAGTATGAGATACTACCTTGCGGCACTGTTTAGGTGGGACAGTAGTTGGAACTACCTCTGGTATCATGTAGAGATGACCCCGCAGAGTAACAATGACACTACAGGGTCAAGACTCATAGATAGCATGGCGCTTCTAGATATATGGTTGGCCCAAGAGAACATCACAAACATCTAGTGGGGCAACATCATATAATACCTCATCCTTGAAGGGTTGGATGTCATATGATAATTGAAACTGTTGGTTGACACGAAGATCTTGTCCTTAGCGAAGCCACCCGATGTTCTATGGTTGTGGGTGTGGTGTTATCGACAATCCCAACTGTTTGACGACCTTTGCTGAGATGAGGTTCTTCTAGCTTTCGCTATCAATAATAAAATGCAGCGGGATCCCCTTCACCCACATCTCTGAATGAAAAAGGTGCTCCCCCTCTTCAGGATATGTTGGTTCTTCTAGTTTAATTGTTGCGGTCACGACAATAGTAGGGGGTCTGCATCGATGATCTGTCTTTTATTGGTATTTTCATAATCAAATTTTGAATTAGGGTTTGGCTCCTTGTCTTTGATCTCGGCCACCAATGACTATTTTGAGCGACATTCATCGGTGTTGTGCCATGGGATTTTTTGGAAATCGCACCATTTCCCAGTGTCTTTCTTCGTCTTTCCCTAACCCTTCTTTTCCTGTGGCTTGGACTGGTTTTCAGGAGACTATTTGTTAGGTTCGTCTTTATCATACTTTGGTTGTTGCGGATTTGCAAACCTGAACTCCCGTTTGTTCTGGTACTTAAATTTCTGCTAGATTTTAACAGCATATCAATAAGCAACACCAAGTGATGAAATGTCTAGAAAATCCATTTCAATTTGGATGTATCTGTGTAGAGCCCCACGATATTTCAGAACCAAATTTTGTTTCAAGTCTTTGATACCTAGCTTGGTGCGCAAGGTATGGAAGGTATTGGTAAACTCTGGATATTCTTGGCCCCTCTCTTGTCGCAATGTGGTCCATCTCATGTACTAGTCTTCATAGTTGCCAACAGGGTAATATTGTTCCTTTACCACATCCAAAAAAAAATTGAAGTGGGCTCGGCCCCATATATTCCAGAATCCTCTGTGGAACTCTGCTCCCAGTAAGTTTCCCACCAATGTTTGACATGGGGGAGAGCCTTAAGGAGTGCGAAGGTGATATTTTCCCTTTCAAAGAAATTATGAATAGAGAAATAACCTTCTAGCAAATTTAACCATTTTTCTAGGGCATATGTATCTATATGTCCTTCAAATATGGGAATATCAAAATTAAATTGTACCTTGAAAGGCGAGCTGACTCCAAAGTGGTTGCTTGATTAAGACATGCATGTTGTTATCGAAAGGCATTGAAGGATGTGGGAAAAATTCTCCATCATTTCGTCCCTTTGTCGCGTGAGAGCTTGCTCAAGCAATAGATTAATAGAATCTAATGCTCCATCGTTTTTATTTTCTTTCACCATGGAGGGTTTATTGGGCATGCAAGAGCGATTGTCCTCAAGAGAGACAAGCTCTAGACCCAACTTCCTATACTCGGACCTCGTCGGGGACATGCACTGAAAAACGATCAAGAGCAGCCTACTCTAATACCATTGATCTGGATTATTTTTTAGAACGAAATGAAAGCATAGATACTACAATGAAATACACATAAATATTGCTAGAAATAAAGAAATACAGTAATACACGATTTCTATTAATGAAAGAAATGTACAGAGACTGTAAAAATACAGAGTGAAAGACTCGCAAGAATGATGGCAGTTTATCTCGGAGAAGAGATATGACAGCTACTCGCATTCGTAAGAAGATGATCATTACAATGAGGCTCTAAGGGCCTTTTTAACATAAGGAAAATCGAAAACCCTAACCCCATAAGATGAAAATCCAAAAGGTTTGCAGGACCCAATGGGGGTAGTTGATACGTCAACTTCCCGAGGGCATAAATTTTGCATACGATCTTCGTTTAGGGCGCTCGATACACCGTTGGAAAGGTCTAATCGAGAAGAACGATTTTCAACTATCCCAGGTTAATGCCTTTGGCAGTCACCTGGGCCTCAAATCCCCAAAAAACGTTGTTTAGAGCCTCAAAACGACCTTGGAAGTTTGAAACTCGAAAAACTATCGAAAAACTGCCAAGATGGAAAATTGTTTTTCAAGCCTGTGGAATAGGTGGGTGGCTACCGATATCCACCTGGATCACCACCATGGGACAAGAGGATGCCACATCATCCCCCATTACACATGCATATGGGGCTAGCCACGTGAGGGATTTCTAAAAGACTCTAGAAGGTTCAAAAACCTACCACAATTTAGGGTTGAGGAAGTCAAAAACCTTTCCCTAGATGGTTATTGGGCTATGTTAATGTAATGCCCCCATTTTTGGATTCCCCTGCTTTGCAGTCAGAGGTGACCTTATGATCTTATGTCAGCTTGACTAGAAGGGGAAAATGAGTTTAATAATGAGCTCAAGCGATTTGGAGGGGTTATATGGGGCCCAGAATATTCCATTCACCATATTTCATCATCAGAATCATTTCCACACAATTCACTTTTGGTTTTGTGGCATTCTGACGATTTTCGTAATTTTGGGTTCTTATTGACCATACTTTAATGAAATACACTAAATGCATTATATGAATCATATTTTTTGAGGGGATACCTTCATGTAATAGCTCCTTGGAACCATGATGAAAATATCTAGAGGTTGGTATGATGAAAAAGGGACTCCGGCATCTGGGAATGTCTTAAAATTCAATTAATTGCTTTCTAGCATTAAAAAGTGGTTAATAAAAATAGGTGTTTTAAGTGACTTTAAGTTTATAAAGTCATTTTACTTTATTAAAAGGGTAAAGCGGTCCAAAAATGGTCAATGAATAGTTAAAAGGATAATGATTGTGTCATTTCTCTCATTATTCACATGTCATTTCTAAAACTTAATTTGAGAGAGCTCTTTGTGGTTTTTGGACTCTTGGGACGAAAACGATAGGAGGAATTTTTGAGATTGGTTTCGGTGGTGAGACTATCCACCCTAGTTGGTCATTAGAGAAGGAGATCATTTAGATCTTTTCATTGTGCTTCAATAGTAGCTAAGATTTATTTGTTTGACTGAGCTATTTCGATGGTGGTTGGGTATTTTTACATTGGGGGTTGAGTTACTCATTTGGAGAAAGATTCTTATCTTGTTGGGAAAGATGCTCTTTTGTGGGGTCGAATCTTTATTGCTGGGTTTACTTCCTCAACTATTAGGCGTTTTTCCTTGTTAAGGGATCAAATTTCTTGTGGTGGGGTGTCATTTTCAACACTAGGACAATTCATTTACTAAGAGGTCGAGCTGTGGACTTCAAAGGGTGATTTTTTGGAAAATACTGAGCTTATTCCCTTTTGGACAACACCATCTTCATTGTGGGTCAACTTTCCCTCTGTTCTCTAGCAGAGTGAGGCACTGGGAGGTTGTATCTCAGTATTGGGGTCGATTTATGATAAAAAGGGGGCATAAATTGCATGTTGGGTGCATATATTGGGTTGGGGATGAGTTCCTTCAGTTAGTATCCATTTTCATAATGTTGGCAACCTACTCTCTTCATCTGGGCTGTGTATAGTTGTCTATTCACTACACATCCAATTATGGGGGCAATTTCCACTTCTTGCAGGCTTGTACTTCATCAATATTACACATATATATCAGATCTGTGTTTTTTAGGAGAGTTGCTACATCATTTCTATCATTTATGGGTTTTATGTCTCATTGTATATGAAGGACAACCTACAAAAAATTCATATCAAGTTCATTATCTTTGTTGTGTGTTTTTGTGAGCATTTTATTATGCATTGCAACCATCTGAAATAATCAAAGACAGTAAATATTTACTCTTTGTGTTGGAATTCCATTGGAAATTTATAGAAAGTTCAGAGTTACTTGCATATTGATGTACAATATTACATACAAACTGTTTTCTTTAATTCTTGAACCACATAAGGTAGCAAAAACACAAAAAACATTAGCAAGAGTCATTACAGTGGTATCAAATCCCAAAATCCTGTTATCCTGTTGGGAAACTAATCCTTGTTTCCAAGTAATCAAATTCATATCAGAATTTTAGTTGGGCATCATGGCTACTCTAAGAGATCAAATGCACACTTTGCTTGAATCTATGTGGCAAAATCTGGTTGATTTTGGAAAGAGATGGAATAATGGACAGAAAGGACGGAATGAGGAGGTTACATATTGTTTGAGGGAAAATATGGCGCTTAGTGAGGCATTTCACATAGCCATGTCATTCAAGGATTTTTTCACCATCAAACATCCTGAGTGGTATGAACCCCAAGTATCAGTGGTCAAGAAGGTGAATATGCTAAGGAAAAAGGTACTAGTTTTTGAAGATTTTGATGCTTATAAAAGTGAGGATGATGACACAACAACATCTAGTACACCTTTAGCATTGTCCTATGAGGCCCATAACATTAGCGCTCATGATGGAAAGGTTGACGGTGCATATGGTGAAGTATCCCAATCAACCGATATTGAGGATTCAACATCATACCTGAGTAGTGATGCTCATGGTAATGAGGGTGTTCTAGCACCTAAGTATGATGAGGATTCAATGCCTTATCCTATCTATGATACTTATGATGATGCAAGAATGATGGTACCTAAATATGACGAAGACTGGGTATTTGAAAAATTAACATGGGATATGGATCCATCTTGTCAGGAGCCATGCGTGGAGAATGACAAAGGAGAGGTTGATTTTGGCAGTGATGGTGCACATGAGTGCCATCATTTGACAGGTCAATGTATAGTAAATAAATATTGCATGGCATCATCTAGTGAGTCAATTGTTGTTGATGGGGATAATGTTCTTATAGATGAAAGAAAATCAGATAATCTATTGTGTGACAACCACTTGGATTAAATTGAACAATGTCCCTTAGCATTGTGTGATTTGGAGGACCGACTATTAGTCACGGAGGAGAAAATTGTACAAGTTTTGACAAGGGTAGATGGTTCTCATAAGTTAATTGAAGATCTTATTAGGAAAACCTAGCTGGAGGAGAGACAAAAAGGAGTTGCAAGAGGAGTCAGTAGTGCACAATTGCACATAATCAAAGAAGCACTAGAAAAAATGATTAGATTACTTGTAGTTGTTCATGGATAGGGATCTTTCTCTCAAGTTTGCTAAAGAAAAGGGAAGGGAGGTTGAGGAGCTCTTTTACCAGTTGAATTTGGCACGCTCTTCATCACTTATAGAAAAAACTCAATCATCTTTGGCAACCGTTGCACATGAGGGTATGAGTGGCATTCATGATTTGAGGGTGGAGCCTCTTGTGATGATCCCTCATGAGGATAATTCAGAGTTGCAGGTTCTTGAAGAGAGGCATGACGCAGAGGGTTTTGACTATGCTCTTTTTTTGCATCGTGGGGATCATCAACCATTTCCTTTGGAGAGCCCATTAAAGGTTCAAGGCTTAGCTATGGAGGAGACAATTGAGCTTATTCCTTGTGGACCATACCGTAAGGAAGTATATGCATCCATGGAGTGGGCTAATAGGTATATGAAAAACATGGGCATGCTCTAGGATACAGGCTCTAGCGACACCAGTAGAGTGATGGACACAGTATCACTTACAGGGTACATGACAATTCAGTGATAGGCAACAATATGCAAGGGTACTCTTTGGCACATGGTAGTGTACAATGGATTTTTGGGGTGTTTCCTCCCGAGAAACCTCCCGACAAAGTCCTCAATCATACCATTGAGTTGAGGTCACCCAGGATCAGTGAATGGATGGGTGAGACTTAGGGAGGAGCATATTCCTCGATGATTGATTTTCATCGGGGATATCATCAAATGAGGGCCAGGGATCAGATACTCATTGGTATGTTTCTTGACTTCATTATGAGTTCTTGGTAATGCCCTTGGGGTTGACCAACTCACTAATCACTTTCCAACCTTGCAGGTAGTGACATAGGCATCTATGTTTGTTATTTGATGCCCTCATTATATACAACAATACATGTGAGGTTCACCTGAGTCAGTTGGATGAGACAGGTGGCATTCTGGACATGACAGAGGGTTTTCATGTGATCAGTGTGTAGAGTGCACTAGAGGAGATCCAAAGTCTATTGGATTGGTCCACAGATATTTCAGCAGGCATTGGGAGTGATGGACTTCCAATTTGGAGGTGGGATCCTGGAATTCATCGAAGTGATAGAATACTTCAGATGATGAGGAGGGTCGACAGGGTCATTGTTGAGCTTCGTTCTATATGGCCAGGAATATTTCCCCTCATGATACCCAGGATCGAGTCTATTTGTGGGTTGGAAGAATTTGACCTCACTAAGATGCTTTGGCGAGACATGATCTAGGATAGTGAGTTCAATTCTTTCAAGGATTTCAATTTGGGGATCTTGGAGAGGAGAGCGCAGTTTGAGCGTGGTGATCAGACAATCATGATAAGAGGGGTGCAACATCAACATGATTGTTCCTCTCAAATATTATCTTGGGACCCTGGGGCTACAATATTTGACAACTCGGTAGTCGACGCAGATGGGATAGTCACTTTTCACATTCTGGAGTGTACTCTGAGGATGCTTAATATTGGTTTCTTAGGGGATTGGTATCCTGAAGAGTTGATCAATTTTATGCATCTTATGATTTCCTGGCTTGTCAGGGGAAGTCATATGGATTATTGTTTTAGAAATTTATAGATCAATGCTACGAGTACATGGTGCTTCACATCATACATGCTAGTTCGGGACCCTGGTGACTTTACCACTTACAGGAAGAGGTTCACATGGAGAGACTTTGCAGACGATGTGTTGGGAGATATGGAGGAGTGTACGACTTGTCAGCATAACAGGTCAGGGCATAGCCATCTAGCACGGTTGATGCAGTCCTTTCCCATTTCTGAGTGAGGGTTGGAGGGCATGATGATAGATTGTGTCACAGGTTTACCGAGGGTGTAGTGGGAAGATAGTATGTATGCAATGATTGACCAATTCATGCACTTCCTGGTGATTTCTTCGGAGTATGGGGAAACACGGGTGACAGAGATATTTAGTGGAGAGGGGTTTAGAGTCCATGAGAACCTAGGAGTCATTTCCAGTGATCGGGGCAAACCCTCTTTTCTGATATTCAAGATCGAGTATGGCAGTGGATGTAGGTCATGACTACACTTGGATGCCTATGTCAACTACTAGTCATGGCAGTAGGATTAGTCTATGTCAACATGGATTTCCAGGAGAGGAGGATGCAGAGTGGGCACGATTGTCGAATGGTTATGATCAGAGTGGCATAATGTCAACATGGTGGTTCATTTTTGAGATTAGCTTGGGACCTAGGAATTTCAGTGTTAGACAGTCCAGTAGCCGACACAAAGGCAAGAGCCAATTTTTTCTTTCATGAGATTGGTTTCCTAGTAGAGCATTTCTTTGGGGTGTTGATCGAGTTGTTGCAGGAACGAGTTTCTCTACTTATCAACAACATTCGGGAGGCCTCTTATGTTCGTACCTTGTAACGCATTGAGAAGAGGATGCTTCACATCTTCTAGGGTGGTTTTGGATCCTGGTATAATTTTTAGTTTAAGTCTGGTTTAGTCGATGGAGTGTCAGTTTTTTATGGCATTACTTAAGGACAAGCAATATTTTGGAAGGGAGGATTGTAATGTCCCCATTTTTGGATTCCTCTTCTTTGCAATCAAAGGTGACTTATGAGCTTATGTCAACTTGACCAAAGGGGTGAAATGAGGTCAATAATGAGCTCGAGCGATTTGGAGGGGTTATATGGGGCCCACAATAGTCCATTCACTATCTTTCATCATCTGGATCATTTTCACACAATTCACTTTTGGTTTTGTGGAATTCTGACAATTTCCATAATTTTGGGTTCTTATTGACCATAATTTAATTAAATACACTAAAGGCATTATATGCATCCTATTGTCTAAGGGGATACCTTTGTGTAATATCTCATTGGAACTAGGAAAAAAATATCTAGAGGTTGGGATGATGAAAAAGGGACTCCAACATCCGAGAATGTCTTAAAATTCAATTAATCACTTTCCAACATTAAAAATGGGTTAATAAAAAGGGGTGTTTTAAGTGACTTAAAGTTTATAAAGTCTCTTTATTTTATTAAAAGGGTAAAAGGGCCCAAAAAGGGTCAACGGAGAGTTAAAAAGAGAATGAGGGTGTCCTTTCTCTCATTATTCACATGTCATTTCTAAAAATTGATTTGAGAGAGCTCTTTGTGGCTTTTGGACTCTTGGGACAAAAACCCTAGGAGAAATTTCTGAGATTGGTTTCAGTGGTGAGAATATCCACCCTAGCTAGTCATTGGAGAAGGATAACATTCAAATATTCTCATTGTGCTTCGATAGTGGCCGAGATTTTTCTGTTTGGAAGAGTTATTTCATTCATGGTTGAGTATTTTTACATTGGGGGTTGAATTACTCATTTGGAGAAAGATTCTTCTATTGTTGGGCGAGCTACTCTTTTGTGGGGTCGAATATTTATTGTTGGATTTATTTCTTCAAATGTTAGGCGAGTTTCCTTACTAAGGGATCAAATTTCTTGTGGTGGGTTGACATTTTTAGTGTTGGTGTTAGCGCTCAAATTTTTCATCAAAATTTTAAAGCGCCTTTAGTAAACTTGTGTTAAAATTGTCAATGAATTTCATTCATTTGACTAGATCATAAATTCTGAAATCCTCATTGAGTCTTGATGAGTTTTATTCATCAATTTTTTCTTCAAAACCCTATCATCTACCTATAACCTGCATAATCAAAAAATAACTTTTTGGTTAATTTTCATAAATATTTTATTTTGATAGTTTTCTTATGATCAAAATAAATTAAAAAATATATTTTTCTTTTTATTGAAAAATGGTGGTGTGTGTGCTTAAGTGAACTATCCTAATACCGAAGTCACCATCCTTTTGCCAAGTACATAAACCATCGCATGCGCCGAGTCACACAGTCATCACATAAACCAATACAAACCAACGCAAGCGCCAAGCCTAAGAGGCATCCCACATTATTCATCAAACTAGTTTAGGGTACATCAGTGTTTATAAAGAGCACACGTTTTAAATCCCCGATACATGTGGGATATGTCCCACGATTTTTTTTTTTTAAATATACAGGTTGTCAGGTGCTCGATTGATGATGCAGGTGCCATGTGAATGAGTAGGTGTTAATTTCAGGGATGTCAGCTCGAGGCTAGGTATCAACAACATATGCTATGTGTTTTCAGAGTGGTGGATTTAGAGGGTCGTGTCACATCAAGTTTGACAGAGAAGGCAGTATATATTTCTATGCAACTGAAGGTGTTAGATATATGCAGCTGTCTGATGTTTCAGATTATTTGAAACATATCGAGGCAAGGTTGCATGAGGAGCATGAACATTGTGTTATTTACTTGGATGCATGCACTAGAAAAGCACTGGTAGCCACTGCAGAGAAGCAACTCCTGGATCGCCGCACTCATGCAATTATGGATAAGGGATTTACTTTATGGATTCCAATTGCATTCCATACCTTCAGCGCATGTACTCTCTTTTTTCAAGGGTGAGTGCACTTGAGTTGTTTCAGTAAGCTCTTAGTATGTATATTAAATCTATTGGGCAAGACCTTGTATTGGATGAAATGAAATATAAGAACATGGTGTCATCACTTCTGGACTTGAAAGCTCGACTTGATACAATATGGGAAGAAAGATTTTTGAAGAATGAGGCATTTTCGAACACTATTAAGGATGCCTTTGAGCATCTGATCAACCTACAATAGAATCGATCGACATAAATTATTGCTAAATTTCTTGATGAGAAACTTCGATATGGTAACAAGGGTACTTCATAGGAGGAGTTGGAGAATACTCTAGATAGAGTTCTTGTTTTGTTCAGGTTTATTCAAGGAAAGGATGTATTTGAAGCATTCTATTAAAAAGGATCTTGCAAAAAGATTGTTTTTAGGACAAAGTGCATCCATTGATGCAGAGAAGTCAATGATTTCTAAGCTTAAGACAGAGTGCAAAAAACCAATTCACAAATAAACTTGAAGGAATGTTCAAGGAAGATCCACAAACTGTTGTTTTAAGCAATAATTATGTCAGGATGTCTATTACCCTAGCTCAATACCTCCTCAAGGACTCAAAATAGTTTGGTTGTTGTTAGCCCTTGGTTATGGATTAAGGAAGAAAGTGAAGAAAAAGGAAAATAAAAGGCGAAGTGCGAACTACGCGGAAGGTACATTGACTGAGATCAGGTCAAAGTGGTCAAAGAAGTAGAAAAGAAGGAGCGAAGTAAGAGAAAACAAGTCGTTGGAAGATAATATTGAGGAGAACAGATCAGCAAGGAGGACAGACCGTGGACAACTCAAAAAGAGGAAAAATCCACCAATGGATGCTTTGGAGCACCTCGCGAGAAAGATCGAAAGATAGGTTGGCGAAGAACAGAAAACGTGGGTCAAAGTGGACCTAGGGTTTTAGACACCTAGGGTTTTTGTATTTAGGGTTTTGACACCAAGGTTTCAACCTAAGGTTGTTCGAGAGATATTGTAATGTATAAATAAGAACCTAGATGAGAGAAGAGGGGTTGGGTGTTGGTTGTTGTTGTTGTTGTTGTTGTTGGTTGAGAGTCAGTGTTGTTGTAAGAGAGGGAAGTGTTGTGTGTAAGAGAACTTTGGTGTTGTAAGATATTCATTTGGGTGCAAAGATCAACCCTACAACTGGATGTGCAGGGCAGAGAGAGAAAGAGAGAGAGATCTGCAAGCTAAGAGCGTAGACAGAACTGTATGTTTTTCCATGATATCAAGAAACGTAGTTCTGTGGACGTAGCCCTCGGGAGAGGGTGAACCACGTATATCTTGTCATTCTGTTTGATTGATGTTCTTTTATTTTTCCTTCTATTTTTCTGTTATTGCATCATTGTATTAAATTTGAGATATAGCTTGCGCAGTAGGCTTAAAGGAGATACAGAATAACTAGGTTGTTGTGTGTTGTTGCCTTAGTTACACTTTGTATTTCCTCTGGTTGTATACACTTGTGTCCTGCAACCCCCTATCGCTACTTCGAGTGAGACTGCATATGTTTTGTAGGTGTTTCCGAAAGGGCCAGTAGTTAGGGCTTGTTGGTGTGCTACTAGAGCTAAACCCTGGGTCTTCCCCTATGCCAGCAAATGGTTCTGTTGTTGGGATCGGGATCTTCTTGAGGGAATGTCAAGGTGGTTTCCATCGAATACAAAGATTCAAAAGTGGATAGTGTAAATGTGTTGAGCTTCACAAAATAGATCTAGCTAAACAATGATACACGCATTTGAAGAGAGAATTGAAAAAGAAGATGAAGGAGAGAAAGAATGGAAAGAATTCTCATTAACCGTTATGAATAATGAATAATTTACACATGCTATACTCTGTATAACTCAATGAGTTCGAATTGATGTGAACCAAGTTTCCATAGTGGTGGTCTAGAGTGATCTGGACACACACCAATAGTTACGGGAGTGAACTGCCACCTATTCTAGTCTCTCAGGCAGTTATGGGAGTGAACTGCCACCTAGTTGAGTTAACTAGTCAAGTAGTCTTCAGTTAACTGACTGAACATAAAGTATTGAGGAGTTGACTTAAGGAATCAAGGCTAATGTGCCACTTTGGTGATGATACCAAGGTAAGGTCGAATTAGCATGGTGATGATACCAATGTTGCATGGTGATGATCCCAATGCAACATCTAAACTCAACTCAACTAGTCAAACTGAAGTGTGAACTGAAAGAGAATATTCTC
>JZKD02S2247691.1:227062-240378 GCA_000966675.3 Picea glauca
GAGGGTTGACCTCTCCATCCTTGCCCCTTCCTTCCACCCAAGAATATATGAGAGATAATAAAACTTTACATTAAATCATCACCATCGACCAACCATCACATAGAGCCTGATAATGCTTCCTGAGACTTCTTCAACTTCTGTAATTCTTAAATTCTTGGAATACTATGATCTTGTAGATAATATTACTCAATGTATTCTCTGAAACTCCTCCAAGTTTCACTCCTTGAATCCTTCCCAAAAATAAGTTATAGAAAGAATGGTAGACTTTATTCAATTCTGGTTTATTCAAGAGAGCGAACTTGTACAGAATGCCCCGCACTCAATATTTAACATCAGATTCTAAAACTTGCACAAAAGAAACTACAGTCTGTACTATTTCCAATGAAATTGGTCTCACTTCATTTGGATTCTCTATGAAGAAGTTATGAATGTTTTACCCAGAACACTTGTTTATGAGTAGCTTCAGGACTGGTCAAAAATCCTATCTTCCACAGAGTGTATCTCCATAATTATAGAGAATCAAGAGATGAAACTTTTACCACAGGTACATTTATATGTCTTATCAATAGCATAGAAATTTCACCATCTGAATCATTCAAGAAAAACCGTTATAGCAAAAATGGTAAGATGACATGCAAATAACATACCTTAGAACACATCACCAAAAGACTTCATCCTCCCTTGAAATCTGGCCTTCTTTACTTATGATTTCCTCTGAAATTCGACTTGTGTATCAAATGAATGTATAATGATATTTATTTATACCATTTATGTCTCTTCCTTTTAACATTAGGGCCAACCTGACACTTTCTTATTTTGTAATTATTTTCTTTAATTATATTCAGGCCTACATGTACTTCCTTCTTCAATTCACTTTGTCATCTTCAAAAATTCATTTATCCTCAACCATGAGGATCCATGTGATGTGCCACCTACCACCGGAAATAACATGATGTATATTATCCATCCATGGGTTTTGTTTATGCATGTACATTTTCCTTCGTGTCCAAATACCTTCATCAATCTTGCGGTCCAAAACCAATGACTAGGGTTGACATCAATGACAACAACCAATCTTCCAACATTAGACAGTTGTGTCCTGTAACCCCCTATCGCTACTTTGGGTGAGACAATATCTGCTTCACAAGTTTTTCCAAAAGGACCAGTATTTAGGGCTTGTTGGTGCGCTACTAGAGTTGAACCCTAGGTCTACCCCTGTGCCAACAACTGTCACCAGAAACTGAAGAAGATGATGCACAATTCATTGATCTAGAACAACACATGTGAGGTGGAGGTGGAAGATGATATCAAGATCCATATTTGGTTTTTGTGGTTGATGTTGAAGCATACTCCTATGATGATGAGGTCATCAAGAAAGTTGAGGCAATGGGAAATCCAGGGTTCATGAGCATTAATGCTAAAGATGACAGTTTTATATTTACTGTGGAATCCACAGGAGCACTCAAAGCTTCTCAAATGATTCTTAATGCTATTGATATCCTTAAACATAAATCCTATACAAAGAATGTCAGTGGATGGGTCTATTGCTTTCCAGAGTGAATCCATTATTGTTTTCCAAAGTGCATCCATTACTTAGTCTATTTCTCTTTTTATATCAGAAGAAAAAGATGAAATACTTCTAGGAGCATAAGTTTTTCAGGGATTACATCCTTATAGATTTTGTGCAAGGTATGAATGCATCCAACCACAAACATTTTGACTGTGAGAGATTCAATGGAGGTGTTTCCATCATCTTCTAATGGCTAAATATATTTTCATGCTATATAATGTTCTCAACATGTAAAAGAATCTCTTCTCAATAGAGATGGATTAATCAACACTTACTAAGCATTTCATTGCTTATGAAGTCTACATGAAAGATTAATTATGTGCAACATATCAAGGAGAGAGAGTTATCACAACTTTTGTGACCTCCATCCAATCTCTGAGACCTTGGTAAGATGTTAAAAAACAATTCAAAGAGACGGAGAAGTATACTCAAAAGTTGCCAGTGCAAGCCTTCCTTTTGCAATGTAATGCATTGCAAACTCCTGTAGGTGGCAGATTGTTTAAGATTTGGTCAATTTTGACCTTATCTTCGACTTTTAAGTAGATGAATCATTACCCAGCTATTGAGGAAAATTCAAGAAGACTTCTTCTTCATCAAGGAAAGCCTAAATGGCAACAGGAGACTCAGACTTTGATTGGTATTCTTATCCCTTAGATATAGGATATTAGTCCTATTATTTTGTAAACATATTAGATTTGTTCTACCAAGTAGTTTTGAGATCCCACTTTTGGGGATCTCCAACGAATATGTAATGGCTATTTATCCTTTGAAATGGAGGATGTGAGGAGGGGGAGAAATCTTATTGACCGTATTTCGAGATTGAAGACTTTTATACACTCTTTGTTGTAAAGATATTGATATATACATTGGAATGATAAGCTTCTTTCATTGATATTGTTCAGACCTCTATTCATCTTTCTTATTCTGCACTTGTGAGTTGAATGTTATATTCATTTCCTGGTTTACTTAATGATTGATGATTTTTATCTTATCTCTGCATTAGTAAACTAAGATCACAAATCTTTTGCAGGTTATATTCAACCTTTCACACGTGTTTTCAATATATGTGATGTTGTTGACATAGTTAGAATTTTCCATCCACCTAAGTTTTACAAACCATCTAATCAATATCTTTTGAGAGCCTTGTTTTGTCTGATTATGTTCAAATTGTTTTGAGTGAAGGAGTGAGTGTGTGAGTTATTCATATTTGATCCAATTTTCAATACATTATTGAGCATTTTGATTAAGTTACCAGGATCTCTTGATATACAACCTAAAGAGACTTGTTGGAATAGGGGCAGACCCAGGGTTCAATACTCAAGAGCTCACCAACAAATCCCTAACTACCAACCCTTTCGGCAACACCTGCAAAGAAGATGAAGTCTCACCCGAGGTAGAGGCAGGGGTGGTTGCAGGACTCAAGTGTCTGCAACCTTAGTTGGGACACAGATTTGTGATTATATTGTTTACAGAGAACTTAGCACCGATAGATTATCAATATTCAACCATTACTCTACTTCGCATATAGCACAGAGCATCACAACTTTCACTTAGGTCTAAGGTATTTCATCATTTATCCATAGTAGAGCAGATCAGATCTGGTAGATCAGCACTAAGCACATTCATACATGTCTAATAAGCACAAAGCATAAGCATATCTATCTAAACATGTCCAAGCACTTAGCAAAAGAAGGGATAAACACATCAAGTCAAAGCACAAAGCATAACACACAGTATTTACGTGGTTCACCCCCACCCTGGAGCTACATCCACCAACTCTTCTTCTTTATTGTCTTCAGTCAAATAGGTTACAAGCACAAAGCCACCAAAACCCTACTCCGCATAGGACAGGAGATCTGCGCACTTCGCTAGATCCTCCTTCCCCAAGTATCTGAGCACTCAGTCTCTTACAAACACTCGCACTTAACATTGCAAGTTCAACAGTATGCACAGAGCCTACTCAATCACATAGATCACTTGCACATAGCAATATTTACCATCAAATAGATGTACTCTACTACTTACATCACCTAAATTACTTATTTATACATACAAAATAGGCCTAAACATGGGCAAATCCCATGGGCCGACATCCCATTCCCGTTACATCATCCCAAAAATGACCCAAAAGTGGGTCAAGATTCCACAATCTCTGCTTCGTCTGGCGCTCCATCTTCAACAGGCTGTCGAAGTCCCAAAAATGGTCAAACATGACCAAGTATCTCCCAAAACTTAGTCAAGAGCCAAAAGGCCCCCAACACTCACCTGTGACTCGTCCCGAGTCACTCTAGTCTGATCAATTCTGCCTCGAATGCCTCGATATTGGCTCGAGTTGCTTTGACATGTTGTTGTGCTACGACCTCTTGCTCAACAAAATCTTGGATGAATGCGTCATTGATGGGTCCCTTTAGGCATTGTTTTGTTGCACTCACAACTTGTTCTAGCTCTTCTCATCGACTTTCAACCTCTGTGAACAACTGACATGCCTTATCTTGCACCGGTTGAAGTCGTTGAGTCACTTCCATCACTTTGATCTAGATCATATGGATCTGTTGTTGGTCCGTGCGCTGCTCATGAGATCTCTTCATTCTTTCTGCGGGTGACAGGTCCTTCAGCTGCGTTTGTAGCTTTTCAGCTCCATACTTCACCTCTGGGAGCTACGAATCCAATTTATATAACTCTGGGTTCAAAGTGAGGTTCTCATATGTATGGGTGCTACAGTTACTCAACTGCTTGCACTCTAAGGCAAGAGATTTTAGTTTGTCAGCTGCGTTGTGGGTATTTATTTCTCTTTGGTCTCTGATCTCCTGCGGGGTCTCAGGTACTACGCAAAGCTCTATATCTGCAATGCGCTGCTGGAGCTTCTGGATCACTTCTACGAGATGTGCCACCTGCTGTGGGATTCTTTCTTCGATATTTACCTCAATTACTGTCACAGAGCAAAGTTCTCTGTTGACTGCTTCCTTTACTTCCAGATGCTCCACCAACAATTGTTCCTTTTCTTGTTGTAGTTGTGCTTTCTCGTCATTCCACTTTGCTTGGAGAGCACTCTTTTCTTGTTCTGCAACACTGCATTTTTCTACAAGTACTCCCTGTACTTGTGTCAAAGATTGAGTGGCTTGCTCAGCTTCATCTTGTTCTTTTCGAAGTCGAGCCCCGACTAAATCCACGATTTGGTGGAGTTGATCTGGTTTATCTCCTACTTTTGGTGTTTCGGATGACAAGGGAATAGTGGAGACTGCGTTCTTGGACTGAAGTGCCTGCTACACTCTTAGGAGTTCTATCTTGATCTGACTGTACATATCCTCTTGTTTAGTCTCTTGCTTCTCTACTATCTCCACCACAACATCATTCAGAGTTGCGACGATGAAGTTGAAGTCATCTGGGGTCAGTGTGGTTTGCAGCTTAGTCACGAGAGCTTTGGACTTCTTTCGGGAAGAAGGTTTCTAAGGTGAACCCTTCCTCTTCTTCAAAAGCTCTGCTTCATCTTTGTGCTTATGTTTGACTTCTTCTAACTCTTCACCATCACCCTCTTGCTCTGGCGTGATGGAAGCAGTCCTTACCGAGGCACTTCTTAAGTCTTTCACTTCGTTGATCTTCTGTCGCATGCTAGGTCCGAGTATATCCTACGTAGTTTCTAGACTGTCTACATCATATATCTCTGTAGGGTCATCTAGAACAAGGACGTTCGCTAACCATTCCTTTTTTATCTCCTCCAAATATTCTCCTGTTAATCTATAATAGGGTTGTAACTGTTGCTTGTGGTCGTCATTGCACATTGTGATGTAGAGAAAGTGTCTGTCTGCGCTGAACTTCATCAGGGGCTGAAACTTGTAGAGGGTGTTCGGAGTGATGCACGGTGTAGACTGGATAGCTACTTTCAACTGATTATAATATGAATGAAACACGACATTTGACTGCCATTGTTTATTCATATCGTTCGAGTACCATAGGGTACTGAACTTCATGACCAACGGTTCAAATGGCTCGATGTTTGAGAAGGTTACACCTTCCAGCATCTCCCATGCAATGAAAGAAATCAGGATTAGGAGCCAACTAAAATGGAACTCATATCCTTGGTCCTGAGCTTCTCTGCAGTTGAGCTCCAGCTGGTTTACCAAGTACTACACCCAATTCATCTGTAGGCCCTTCGCGCACTTTCCTGTGAGGTCTACTATGAATCCAGTGACTTGGGTTGGTCGGTTCTTGTGAACTAACTTTCCCGTGATCAGTTGACAAGCGAGGCGTACTACGTCATTCTGAATAGAGGCTACCTTGTAGCCATGCCTTCCCTTCTCGACATTTCCATAAGTCTCTTTTATCTTCTGTTCTAAGTCTCGGTCTATGGTCTTTCCAAGGTAAAAAATCATGTGGTTCAGGGCCTTGCATGCTCAGCTCGGTGAATCAATGGATCAAGGTCGGATCCACTATGATACGTCAGTTCAGCCATAAATATCCTCCATGGTAACAGGATAACAACAACTTAACACATGCATTCACTTCTTGATGTCATCTGAAGTGCGAGATCTTCATAACATTACGCAGGGTAGACTGTGTGAGGTTATGGGTCCAAGGCTGGGGGATAATCTTTGAATTCTTTCCTTTCATCCTGGTCAGATACTTATGCGGGGCAAGAATATTGTAATATTTACGGTCTCCAAGGTTGAAGTCACTAAACTTCAACGTTGCTATCTTATCCTAGTCTGTCGAACTGCGCATATCCCTTTTGGGAGGTACGCAGTGACCAAGGCATAGTCAAAATCTCTAGGCACGCTATCTCTGTTCACTGCGCCACTCAGAGGAGGTATATACATAGGTAAGATGCTTGGAATCAACTTAGCATTCATGAGATCATCTCTATGCTTCGTTCTCATCTCTATTGTGACTCTGGAAGTTCCTCCTTCGAGAGCAGTCGATGGAGAATCTTGGACTCCTCCTGTTGATGATGCTTGCACACCTGCATACATCCTTCTTTCCGACATGACTTTCTCGGTCCTAATATCAACGAGTACTTCCTTCACAGATTCTTCAAGTGCGCTAATCTCCTCGGACACATGTGCTCGAGGTTAATAATATTGGGTTCACGAAGTAATGTAGACACGGCAATAAGATGGAAAGTAAGGGCATAATGATCTCTGGACAATCTTAACCAAGGTTGCGAGCTCAAATTCTTGATTTGGAAAAAGTGTTCTTTGTGCATGGCGTGACGAGATAAATAGGAAACTCAGCAACGGATTGCTTGCAACGGGTATGAGGCTTTGTTAACTCTTGTTCTGTCTATTATGGCATGGTCCAACGGTCAGGTGGCGATCCATAATTTTTTTTCTATCCGTTAAGAGCATCATTCGAACGATATATCGTCCCCAACGGCGAAGTGACCTATGTCGTTGTTCTAATATCTCGACAAAGCTCAAATTCTACAAATTTTCCTTCTGCGAGGATCCCTCTGAAACCTTCAGTAATTTTTCAATCTTAGCCCTCTTCTTACTTAGCTTCCTAGCCTTCTTTCCAGTGAGCTTCGTCTCAGTGTTCTTCTTTCCATTATGATTCTTATCTTCTTTAGATATAGTTACTACGCATTGTTGAGAATCTTTTAGAGTTAACATCTCTTTTTCTTATGGAGTAAGTACTTTAGTATTCTGAGGGTATTCTAGTGGTCTTGCAGATTCGACATCAGAGTCTCTAGGGTCAAATAGCTTTGATCCGTTCTCCTGTTCTTTAATCAATTGAGTGATCTTTCTGGTCATGAAATATTTTAATTCTTATTTCTTCTGTTCCAAGGCTTCTTCTTCTTCTTTTCGCTTTCCTTGATCTCTTTCAATCCAAGGTTTCCCTAGTAACATGGTAAATGGGGCGTTGTCTTCAATACATTTGATAATCTCAAAATCTTCCTTTGTCGAAGTTCCATTGACAATCATAGGTATCTGGGTGAGCATTCCACATAGTTTTACTAGCTTTCCTTTGAATAAAATTATTCCTCCTAGGGAAGGGATCATAGCAAGCCTTCCTATAGCTTCCCAGGTTCTTTCTGGCATAATATTCACTTGTGTCTCTTCATCAAGAACACAATCAATGTTGAAGTCCCCTATTCTTTCTTCAATGCATTCTTTTTCTTTGAAAATATTTGATAATCTGACATGTTGGTGGTCATTCAAGGTCTCTTTCATTTGTATCAATACTTTCTCTGATTCTTGCCAGGGTTCTGCCTTTTTTGGATCTGCCTTAGGGTTTTTTTGATTCAGATTCATTCCTTCAATCTTAGTGATCATTCTAGGGAAATCCAACACTTCATGGTCCATAGCTTTACAACAAAGACAACTAGGTCATCTTCCAGGGCATTCCTTAGCAAGATTTCATGGTCTTCTGCAACTGTAACAGAGGGTCAATCCTCTCTTTCTTTTAAATGATCCCCAGATCCCTTTATATTGTGCACTAGGATCATAGGAGTTAACCTGCAACAATTTATTTCTAGGATCCCGCATCCATTTGTTAGTCCAAACATTCTTTCTATGCATAGGTATAACATATCTTTCATTATTCTTATTATATCTATTCATATCAAACCTTCTTTCATCTATTAACACCATAGCTTTCAAACTAGGACAAAACCTATCAGATATACCTAGATCCATACTCTAGAAACAAAAATTTCCACCTATCTTACTTTTACAGAGCACAAGTCTTTCAGATCTAAGACTTCTTTAACTATTCTTACCTTCAACAGAGCACAAATCTTTCATATCTAAGACTTCTTTAACTATTCTTACCTTTAACAGAGCACAAAGTTTACAGATCTTACCTCTTTCAATCAGAACTTCTCGCTTTTACCTTCCTTGGAGAACAAAGATTTCAGATCTTGCTTCTTCTCTATAGATCTGACCTTCTTTATTTAGCACAGAGCTTATAAACCGAGTAGGGTACTGTGCACTAGGGCACAGATCTATGCACACATCTTTCTTTTGCACGCGCCTCTTCTTTCTTAGTTCCCATCAATCACAGTTTCAGGTCCCGGCAACAGAACCATTTGTTGGCACAGGGGCTGACTGAGGGTTCAACGCTCAAGAGCGCACCAACAAAGCCCTAACTACCAACCCTTTAGGCAACACCTGTGAAGTAGATGAAGTCTCACCTGAGGTAGAGGCAGGGGTGGTTGCAGGACTCAAGTGTTTGCAACCTTAGCTGGGACACAAATTTGTGATTATATTGTTTACAAAGCACTAAGAACTGATAGATTATCGATATTCAACCATTACTCTACTTCGCAGACAGCACAGATCATCGCAACATTCACTTAGGGCTAAGGTATTTCATCATTTATCCATAGTAAAACAGATCAGATTTGGTAGATCAGCACTAAGCACATTCATACATGTCTAATAAGTACAAAGCATAAGAAAATATATCTAAACATGTCCAAGCACTTAGCAAAAGAAGGGATAAACACATCAAGTTGAAGCACAAAGAATAACACACAATATTTACGTGGTTCACCCCCACCCTGGGGCTACTGTCCACCAACTCTTCTTCTTTATTGTCTTCGTTCAAATAGGTTACAAGCACAAAGCCACCAAAACCCTATTCCGCATAGGACAAGAGATCTGCTCACCTCACTAGATCCTCCTTCCCCGAGTATCTGAGCACCCAGTCTCTTACAAACACTCGCACTTAACGTTGCAAGTTCAACAGTATGCACAAAGCCTACTCAATCACATAGATCACTTGCACATAGCAATATTTACCATCACATAGATGTAATCTACTACTTACATCACCTAAATTACTTATTTATACATACAAAATAGGCCTAAACATGGGCAAAGCCCATGAGCCGACATCCCATTCCCGTTACATTATCCCAAAAACCCAAAAAAGACCCAAAAGTGGGCCGAGATTCTAAGTCACCATCCTTATGCCAAGTACATAAACCAACACATACACCAAGTCACACATTCATCACATAAACCAATACAAACCAACACAAGCTTAGCACAAGCACCAAGCCTAAGAGGCATCCCACATTACTAATCGAACACGTTTAGGGTGCATCGGTGTTTATAAAGAGCATAAGTTTTAAATCCCTGATACATGTGGGATATGTCGCACAAATTATTTTTTAAAAATATACAGGTTGTCAGGTGCTTGATTGATGATGCAAGTTCCATGTGAATGAGCATGTGTTAATTTCATGGATGTCAACTCGATGCTAGTTATCGACAACATATGCTATGTGTTTTCAAAGTGGCAGATTTAGAGGGTCGTGTCACATCAGGTTTGACAGAGAAGGAACTACAAAGTTCTATGCATATGAAAGTGTTAGATATATGCAGTTGTCTTATGTTCCAGATTATTTGAAACATATTGAGGCAAGGTTGCATGAGCATGAAGGTTGTGTTCTTTACTTGGATGCATGCACTAGAAAAGCATTGGTAGCCACTGCAGAGAAGCAACTCCTGGATCGTCACACTCATGCAATTCTGGATAAGGGATTTACTTTGCTCATGGATGCCAATCGCATTCCAAACCTTCAACGCATGTACTCTCTTTTTTCAAGGGTGAGTGCACTTGAGTTGTTTTAGCAGGCTCTTAGTATTTATATTAAAGCTCTTGGGAAAGGCATTGTATTGGATGAAATGAAAGATAAGGACATGGTGTCATCACTTCTGGACTTGAAATCTTGACTTGATACAACATGGGAATAAATCTTTTTGAAGAATGAGGCATTTTCTAACACTATTAAGGATTCCTTTGAGCATATGATCAACCTATAACAAAATCGACCGACATAACTTATTGCTAAATTTATTGATGAGAAACTTCGATCTGGTAACAAGGGTACTTCAAAGGAGTTGGAGAATACTCTAGATAGAATTCTTGTTTTGTTCAGGTTTATTCAAGGAAAATATGTTTTTGAAGCATTATATTAAAAAGGATCTTGCAAAAAGATTGCTTTTAGGACAAAGTGCATCCATTGATGTGGAAACTAGTTCACAAATAAACTTGAAGGAATGTTCAAGGAAGATCAAACTGTTGTTTTAAGCAATACTTGTGTCGGGATGTCTACTAACCTAGCTTAATACCTCCTCAAGGACTCGAAACAGTTTGGTTGTCACTAGAAACCAAAGAAGATGATGCAAAATTCATTGATCTAGAACAACACATGTGAGGTGGAGGTGGAAGATGATATCATGATCCATATTTGGTTTTTGTGGTTGATGCTGAAGCATAATCCTATGATGATGAGGTCATCAAGAAAGTTGAGGCAATGGGAAAGCCAGGGTTTGTGAGCATTAATATTAAAGATGATAGTTTTATATTTACCGTGGAATCCACAGGAGCACTCAAAGCTTCTCAAATGCTTCTTAATGCTATTGATGTCCTTAAACATAAATCCTATACAAATAATGTTAGTGGATGGGTCTATTACTTTCCAGAGCGCATCCATTATTGCTTTCCAAAGTGCATCCATTACTCGGTTTGTTTCCATTTTTATATCAGAAGAAAAAGATGAAATACTTCTAGAAGCATAAGTTTTTTAGGGATTACATCCTTATAGATTTTGTACAGGGTATGAATGCATCCAGCCACAAAAATTTTGACTGTGAGAGCTTCAATGGAGGTGTTTCCATCATCTTCTAATGGCTAAAGATCTCTGCATGCTATACAATGTTCTAAACATGTAAAAGAATCTCTTCTCGATAGATATGGATTAATCAACACTTACTAATCATTTCATTGCTTATGAAGTCTACATGAAAGATTAATTGTGCGCAACATACCAAGGAGAGAGAGTTATCACAACTTTTGTGACCTCCATCCAACCTCCGAGACCTTGGAAAGGTGTTAAAAAATAATTCAAAGAGATAGAGAAGTATACATGGCATTTGTCAGGGCAAGCCTTCTTTTTGCAGTGTAATGCGCTGCAAACTCCTGTAGGTGGCAGATTGTTTAAAATTTGGTCAATTTTGACCTTATCTTCAACTTTTAAGTAGATGACTCATGACCCATCTATGGAGGACAATTCGAGAATATGTCTTCTTCATCAAGGAAATCCTAGATGGAAGCAGAAGACTCGGACTTTGATAGGGATTCTTATCCCTTAGATATAGGATCTTAGTCATATTATTTTGTAAACATATTAGATTTTTTTTTCCAAGTAGTTTTGAGATCCCACTTTTGGGGATCTCCAACGAATATGTAATTTTTATTTAGCCTTTGAAATGGAGGATGTGAGGAGGGGGAGCAGTCTTAATGAATTTGGTTCGAGATTGAAAACTTGTATACACTATTTGTTGTAAAGATATTGATATATACATTGGAATGATAAGCTTCTTTCATTGATATTGTTCAGACCTCTATTCATCTTTCTTATTCTGCACTTGTGAGTTGAATGTTATGTTCTTTTCCTGGTTTACTTAATGATTGATGCATGTTATCTTATATTTTCATTAGTAAACTAAGATCACAAATATTTTGTTGGTTATATTCAACCTTTCACATGTGTTTTCAATATATGTGATGTTGTTGACGTAGTTAGCATTTTCCATCCACCTAAGTTTTACAAACCATCTGATCAATATCTTTTGAGAGCCTTGTTTTGTTCGAGTATGTTCAAATTGTTTTGAGTGAAGGAGTGAGTGTGTTTTGTCTGAGTATGTTCAAATTGTTTTGAGTGAAGGAGTGAGTGTGTGAGTTATTCATCTTTGATCCAATTTTCAATACATTATTGAGCATTTTGATTAATATTTTCAAATTTTTTTGAGTGAAGGAGTGTGTGTGTGAGTTATTCATCTTTGATCCAATTTTCAATACATTATTGAGCATTTTGATTAAGTTACCAGGCTCTCTTGATATACAACCTAAAGAGACTCCTGGAGTGATAACAACTGGGACAATTCATTTGCTGAGAGGTCGAGCTGTGGACTTCAAAGGGCAATTTTTTGGCAAATACTAAGCTTCTTCCCTTTTGGACAGAACCATCTTCATTGTGGGTCGAATTTCCCTCTGTTGTCTGGTAGAGTGAGGCGTTGGGAGGTTGTATCAGAGTATTGGGTCCGATTTATAATGAAAAGGGGGCAAGAATTGCATGATGGGCACATATAGCAGGTTGGGAATGTGTTCCTTCAACTAGTATCCATTTTCAGACTATTAGAAACCTACTCTCTTCATCTGGGTAGAGTATAGATGTTGATTCAATGCATATCCAATTCTAGGGGTGATTTCCACTTCCCTACAGGCCCGTACTTCATCAATATTACACATATATATCAAATATGTGTTTTTTAGGAGAGATGTTACATCAATACTATCATTTGTGGGTTTTATGTCTCATTGTATATGAAGGACAACCTACAACAAATTCATATCAGGGTCATTACCTTTGTTGTGTTTTTTTGTGAGCATTTTATTATGTATTGTGGGTTTTATGTCTCATTGTATATGAAGGACAACCTACAAAAAAATCATATCAGGTTCAATACCTTTGTTGTGTGTTTTGTGAGCATTTTATTATTGGAAGATTGGTTGTTGTCATTGATGTCAACCCTAGTCATGGGTTTTGGACCGCAAGATTGATGAAGGTATTTGGAAATGAAGGAAAATGCACATGAAGATACAACACCCATGGATGGATAATATACATCATGTTGTTTCTGGTGGTATGTGACACATCACATGGATCCTCATGGTTGAGGAGAAATGAATTTTTGAAGATGACAAAGTGAATTGAAGAAGGAAGTACATGTAGGCC
>JZKD02S2247691.1:251894-293522 GCA_000966675.3 Picea glauca
TGAGTGAGGAGAATGACACTTCTTATCTTAACCATCCAAATTAAACTCAAATAACAAATATACATGAAATTTAAAATATCAATTTTTGAAATAATATATTTTATCATTAAAAATTATTGCATTTTCTTCCTACTTGAATCTTCTTTATGAACATAACCTTTTATAGTTTCAGTCTTAGTTTTATCCAAAAAAAAACCTTATTTATGTTTGTTTGAATAACTTTGTCTCTAGTTCATTCTCAATTTCCTAATAGTGATAGAGATAAGTTTATTCACATGCATGTCAATTGAGTTTAGCTTGGGTGGTTGGGAGGAATGATTGTTATCCTCCTCTCCCAAGTTCAATTCTCACAAGTGACATATTGAGCTCTTAATGAGTATTTAAACTTTGTAACCTGGAAAAAATATTTTTGCATTTGATAAAGTTGGTTTGATAATTTCACAGAATTGTTAGACGAGCTTTTGGAGAGGAAGGGAAGATGGCCTACCTCATGGTTGAGGCAAAGGTTTTTGGTGAGGTTGCAAATAAGAATTGTGAGGTGGGAAAATAAGGGAATTAGATTGGTTATTGATATTAGGTTACACCCGTTTTTTCCTTGAGAAGTTGTCTTGCCATATTTTATAAATAAATTGTTTACATATATATTTTTGCAGCAGTTATTGATATTAGGTTGTGTTTTCACAGATCAATAATGGTATGATCCTTTAGTGTATATGTATATTGTTGCAAAATACAAGTTTCTATTAGATTTTGGATTGACAATATAAGTAGTGATGTGGATTTGATTATTTTGTCAACAACAATGTGTAATTTGCAACAACAATGTCTAATTTGCTTTAAATGTTATACAACTCCAATAACATGAAAATGGTGATTTAATCATGTACAATTTGATTATCAGTCAATGTTGAATGCTAAGACTATAGCAATGATTTAGTCATTGATCAACTATTAGTTTCATGTTTGACTTAAAAGAAATCTCAATTTGAATGTCGAACCTAGGGAAATCTCAATAATAATTTTATTGAGATTAAAATAAATAAATAAACTTTATTTTTCTTCCATACTATTAGCTTTCAACTTCATAGTGTTATTGTTGGGGTGGCGGCGTGCATATATATTTTTTATGTGATCTAGATCCTATTCTCGATCCTTTCTGCTTTGTTTTCTTTGTCAGTGTCAACACATTAACACTTTTATTTTGTTAGTGCACTTCCTTGAAGCAAATTTCAATGCACTAACATGCATAGCTCCAAACACAATTTGTGACGGATCTGCACTGTAAGTATCAAGTAGTAAACATAAATGTCAAGTAATAAATGTTAGCTTATGTCTTCTACTTGCCACCATCTCACCACCTCACCCCATTGCTTGGTTGCTTGATTGCTATCACTATCACAATTGTCGTGTACATAAAATATGTAAAGACATAAACCCTAATCGAAAGAGACCAATTCATCAATATTCTTGAGATAGTGGTTTGCAGTCCAAAGCAAATAAGATAAGACCTTACCATCATCGAAATAACAATTAATAGGTTTTTTATCAAGGTATCTACATTGATAATTGCTCTTGAAATCCCCTGTAAGAACATCCCCCCTTAGGCTCTCCCCTGGAGAAACCTCCCTTCGAGGGAGGATCTTCCTATCGAAAACTTAGATTAAAGTAGGTACATAACAATTTGCAAAACAATATGGGTCCTTGGTGTTGAGATGATGAAAGGGTCCTCGGGACTGAGATGAGGAAAAGGTCCTTGGCACTGAGATGAGGAAAATAAAGAGAAACTCTTTTTTATTGTCCAATATCATTATCTGTTTCAGACAACCAATAATAAGCTCTATCAAAATTTTCAAGTATTTCATACATATTATTTCCCTTCAATACATATATTTTCTTTAATTACTTTTCAATTCTATCCAATGCATATATTTCCTTTTATTACTTTTCAATTATATCTATATGCAATTAGGAACTTCTTTTCAAACATATGATGTGGTTCATGGTTAAAAACACTAAAACATTAAAGTTTCAAAATTTGTGTGGATAAAAACAAATCCACCTGCCACTCTCCTAGATATCCCTATAAAATAAAAGTTTTAATTAGTTAATGCAATGTTCTTTTTCCCTTTATCCTGAATCAAATCAATAAAAAAAAGAACATTAGCTATAACATCTTATTCATTTGCATAATATATCTACACTAGAATCACTTCATTGCTTCAAAAGTCCATGATGATAAAGAAAGAATTTTTTTTAAATGGAAACTGTAAGATGATTCGCTACAGGCCATAGTTTAAAATTGAAATGTAAAGAGAGTCAGATAGATGTTAGCGTTGTAAATTTCTAAGTTAGAATTTTTAAAAGAAAATGAGGAATGAAGAAGAAATGGTGTTTTCCTCAAGGTTGTGCACTTACAAACACAATCAACTTCAACTTTGATCATGCCATCAACACTTGGACAACAATATGTTCTCATATTCAGTGAACAAGCAACAAGTGTTCACAAAAATGGAGACGGTCTGCTTACAATAGGGTTTTGATGCTATAACTTGAAATAGTTTTAATTTTCGCAAACTTCTCAGAATCGCTATTATGATTCCGATTTGGAAATGGCATGGCCAATCTAGTAACTTCTAATTCGAATTTGTTTCATTGCAATCCAATGCATAAATAGAAATAAAGGGGGATTGCAAGAATTTCTCACCGGGGCTTTGAGTTACAACTTAAAATAATTGTAGCTTCCTCTATACTTCCCCGAATGATATTATGACCCCAATTCTAAAATGTCACCCCAACTTTGCTTATGATTGCACTAATACAACTACTACAATATGCTTCATAGTTTAGAGATAATAATGTAGCAAGAATTGTTCATAAGGGTTTTGAGGCTACAACTTCAAATGGTCATAACTTTTGTGATAATTCTCGAAATCATCTTTTTCACCATAATTCAGAAATGTAATGACCACTTTGCTTCTAATAGTATTGTTAATCATGCAATTTGGTCAATAGACTAAGAGAAAATCTTGCTCCAAGGAAATATGTAAAAGAGAAAAAATGTGTGCTTCCCCTTGGCCCAAGAAAGTGTTATGGTCAGTGGTGTTGAAGATGAATAACAAACAACATATCCAAGAATATTCTAGGAATTCTCCAATACTTTATTTGTATCCAAAACCCTTAAGGTAGAATAACACTATACAATAATCCTTTTATGGAAGGATAAACCCATGTTTATGTGCATCTTTAAGGAGACAACCTCCAAATGATCTATGCTCCAATATAATGTTAAGTACTTGACATATCCCATAAAGAGGGCATAAGGAGGGCTTTGTTTTTATCTATAGTTATCTAGCAAACCCTAACCATAACCACTAATGACCCTATATTAATAATTGGGCCATATTACATTTTTTAAATGATAACTACCTATCGAACCTTATTTAATAATAGCTAGCATAGTTGACCCCATCCACCTTACATAAATGGTCACCATACTTATCCTATTATTAACTCTAATGGGTCATTAAGCTCTTGTTACATCACTAGGGGGAATCCCACCAAAACGAGACATTTTCTTCAAAAAAAAATAAAAAATAGAAGGGAGCATAGTACAATCCAAATGATATGAAAAGGCGGTCAAAGATAATTTTTCCATGTCATTGTGTGCTGAACAATTTGGGTGGGAGAGTGAAATAACAATAATTAAATGACCATGAAGCCTTTGGGATGTAATGGTTTGGCTCATTAAAGCACACAACAATCTATGTTTGGAGAGTGTATTCAAGAATTTGTAACTTCCTATGAGAGAAATAAAATAGTGCATTTATTGCTAAAGTTTTCTTTTCATTGTTCGAGGTTGTCTCCAAGGTAGAAAAAATATCTATGTGTGCTTATTTGTTTGATGTTGTTCACATTTCAATGCTTGTGTTCTAAGTTTGGCAACTAGTATCTCATGTTGTTGAAGGAAAAAACTAATTGTGCATATGGGGCATAAACAATGAAATAACATAATATTTTTTCTACCTAAGATGTGTTTTGATGAATTGCCTAGAACAATAGCTTCATTTGTTTATGAATCAATTATTTGCAATTACCACTAGTTAAAAATAACATTTAGCCTAGTTGATTTGTCAAGTGCTCAATTGGTCCAATCACAAAGAAGCGATGTCTCTTACTAACATAATGGTTGATTGATTGTAGGATGGGTACACTTGCTTACTCAACCTTCCCATCAACTTCTATGAAATGCATTGTATAAATGTGTGTGTGGATGTGTAAAATAGCAATCRGATATACCTATCTTATAACATATTGGAATTGCTTCTACAAATATAAAATCTCYTYACTTCTCAACTAAACTAATGAGTGTGCTAAATTGTCCATTTTCTCAATTCCCTAACCAACAACTATACATAATCAACAATATAGAARCATCAAATTAACTTTTTAAAYTKTTTYACCACTTGATGGATTTGTAACAAAAAMCTATTATTRTWMSAWAAAAACACTCTAACCACTCTTGGTGCATCTTGTAYCTTATARTAGAATCATTACTTTTAATTTAAAATGTTTTCRATRAAAGTTAARAAAATCTATTTTTKTCCAATGTCAATTTCTAATACATCACAAAGCTCTTTTTCCCTTTACAAGAAATTCAAATAAATGTCAATCATTMMTTTTAATTCAAAATGTTTTCAATGAAAATTWTAAAAAAAAAAWAACTATTTTTATAAATTTACAAAGCCYATTTTCTTTTTACAAAAAAWTCAAATAAATRTCAAACGTTTWTTTTTTTTWAATTTTCAAAAGCCCATTTTCCCTTTACAAAAAATTTAAATAAATGTSAATCATTACTTTTACAAGAAATTCAAATAAATRTTAATCTTTACTTTTTAATTCAAAATGTTTTSRATAAAAGTTAAAAAATCTAATTTTRTCMATTTYTAATACATCACAAAGTCCATTTTCCCTTTACAAGAAATTCAAATAAATGTCACATTACCAGCACTAACTCTATTACACCTAAATGTTCATAATCAAACAAACATTTTCATTTGTTTGCTTTCACAATTTAAAAACATTACTTTTTCATATTTTTAAATAATTTATTTTTTATTTTTTATAAAAAAAAATYATTTCCATCTGTTTAAATATTATATTTTTATTTGCTTAATTAGCTTAATATTTTATCTTAAAAAATATTCCATTTAYATTTATATAAACATTTTTTTAAGAAAGTRTTACTATACAATACCYATTTAATAYAATCTAARTGAAYTTAATGATTAAGAAAATATGTTTCTTTCTAAGARATTAYAAGTTCAAATCCATAAGRRATAGGGTATGTATATYTTTATAGAGTTTAGGAGTCAARTCACTACACAAAGTGRAYTCCTARTCTYACAAACAAAAAAATCTCATACATCAATTTGATATCTAMCATRAACTTAAAATTARATTATTATTATTATTTAAAAATAATTTAATARTTTATAAAAAACACCAAAACTTTATCCMCAATTAATATATTTTCTAACATTAAATATCTAACRTTAAATATAACTGCATCTAGCTTCTTAAGAAAGCAAGATTAATGATGAAGTCGTTACACCTTCTTAAGMAGGCAAGATTAATGATGAAGTAGTTACACACGAGTTGGTGTACCCACATACCAAATTGTTATTTAATATTAATGGAGTAGTTGTACTCACATGAGTTGTTATACCCAMAAACCACATTGTACAACTGGCGCCACATGCATATACATCTTATTGTCTTTTGTGTGCCTACCACTCAACTTTGAAGTACAAGCAATGATTAAGATTTAGCAACTCTGGAAGGTTCCAATAATAAGGTAAATGATGATCTTCAATTTGGTGTAACGCTATGTTATATATAAATTTAAATAAATATATATTTTTTAATTAATTATAATAATATTAAAAAGATAGAATATYAATTTATTTTAATTTTAAATTATAAAAAATTATATATTTGATAATGATTATGATAGTTATTAATGTTYAYTCAAATCGATATTAGTATATTAGAATTTAAGGAAAAGATAAAGAATTACTTGGTTTGTTTTAGAATTTTATYTTTATGTTCAAAAARCTTTAAGAGAAGCATTCATAAATCACCATAGTTTTGATGAGTTAAARGGTTAGGAAGTTTATTGTTGACAAATATTTTGAAATTGAGATTTAATGTGGGTGTACAGAGGACATTCTAAGAGAAAGTGTCTCTCATCTTYAACCCTCTTAGTGTCACAAAGATGACAAATTCTTTTGACCCACATARTTTTAGGAATTGTCCAACACCATGTTTCACTATGAGYTTGTGATAAAACTTCTTATTTTAGCAACATTGATTTTMTTKTTTACRCTAGTCAAAATAGAKAGATACGTTTGATCTTTTATATTAGGGTTGATCMCCTCCTTATAGTGTYTTAATTTTCTCTCTCTAATACTTTATCACACCACAATTTTTCCTTAAATTTAAAATTAATAATATTTTTATTATTATCATTACTATGTAGAGTAAACTCTTTCTCAATATTCCAATGATTTAGCCAAGACTTGGCATCTTTATGCCAACCCCTCTTCAACTACAAGTGGTTTTGACTAGATTTTGAAGTGACCTTTGGAAGCCTAATATTTTCCATGTTATTTATATTGTTCTTGCCCATTAAGTATCTAGTCATAGTCATGCTCTCAATGGGGGAAATATTCACTTCTATGAGGAGGATAGGATAGGGTGTATCCCCTTTATTTATAAGATTATAAGTTATAAAACGCTTTTGGATTTTCTCTTTCTCCATGATTCTCTAGAGATGTTGTAGCCCCAAACTTCCCAATCATATAAGATAACATGAGTGACGAGAGTCTCAAAGAGAAGTGTCTTCTTTTCCCAAAGCCAAAGATTCATTGGTTTACAACTATTTTCAAGTCCACCCTCCATTTATCCTTTTCTTGATGCTATGTTTCTAGTTGAGTTTGTGATGAAGATTGATTCTTAGATATTTGAATGAAGTAACTTCCTCCAGGTTGTAATTGTCATGCATGGAATTATCGTAAGTGATGTTTTTGGATTTGATTATCATAACCTTTATTTTTCCAGTGTTAACAATCATCAACATAAAGAAGAATAACGATGACTATTCTAGCTAAACATGTGCCAACACAGCCTACTTCTTCCAAGCAACCCTCCAACGTGTTGATGCATATGGTAAAAAAGGTAAGGGACAAAAGACAATCTTGCTTAACTTCTATATTACAATCAATTTCTTCCTACCAACCCTTAGTTTTCAAAAACTTGACAATAATGTTCTCATCCAACCTTATCGCAATAGCTCTCAATTCAAAAGGAACATTTATCTCGTCCAATCTATTCTAATGGTTAGTTTCGGGCACTGTGTCAAATGATTTTCTAAAGTCAACAAAGCAACAAAGGAGATTGTTTTAAAAATTGTGACACTCCTTCATAATGATCCTAAGTGTAACAAGGAACAAGGAGGTCCATAATAGAATGATAACTCTTAAATATGGCTTGTCTTTTAGCTCTTTTTCTATGGTTTTCTAGCCATACGTTGATTTTATTTTTCAAAATATTTCCCTATAACTTGGAAAAATGAGGGCTAATCATAATGTTCCTATAATTAGAGGGATTTATTTTATCCCCACTTTTAAAAATAAAAACAACGAGGCTTTGAATCAAGGGTTTAAGGAAACCTTGGTTGACTGCTAAATTGAAGAGTTTGTGAATGTAAGGGATGATGATAGGCCCTCCAATTTTTAGGATCTTAGTTTGGTAGTATTCAATGTCCTTAGCTTTCCCTTTTGTGAGTTGTTTAACCCCAAACTCTATGTCATCGACAGAAAAAACTTGTTGATTCTTTTGTAGCATCAGGCGACATTCCCACTTGTGGAGTGTGGTGAAAATACCTTCCTCGTTAAGAGGGAGTGTTTATGTTTGTAGCTTCGGGCATGTATTCTCACCTGACCCTGGGTGTTGGGCATGTGGGAATCGTTGTGGGCACCAGATCACACTTTCGGTTTGGTGAAAACCCCCTTGGATTTGAGTGGAGGCTTCATGGGTTTGGTGATGGGTTTTGTGGGTTTGTGTGGGGCTTCACACCCACAAGAAAAGTCTAATTTGATGTTGACTTGTGGAGCGGCTTCTATGGTGACCCCCAAGGATTGTATATAAAGGAGAGTGGTCATTGTGACATTACATATCATGTATAGTGTGTGTGGAGACATGATGAAGCTCGCATAAGTGAGTCTGCACATGTGCTAGGAGGATTGGTGATCTCGGTGTTATAGCAAGATTTGCCTTATCTTGCACAAAGGGCCTTTTTCCATTTCCCTATGCAGACTTGTCATCCCTTTTTGATGAATCCAGAGCTAAAATACATATTTTTCCACATATACACGCCCTATCTACTATACAACATGCGTATACGCAGGCTGCTCCACTACAGCCCACGTACATCGGGATTTGTGCCAGAAAATACAAAAATGAAATCGAATTTCCATTTCACAATAGGAGATCTTTGATCCTTGGCCTTCCATATACTGGAAACATTCTGACTCGACCCTTCAGTTGCATTTTGAAGGCTATAAGAACACAATTCTAAGCTATGGAAAAAAGGAGAAAGAATTCAACTTTGAGAGCAAAGTTACTCTGGAGAAATTACTTCATATTGAGTCTGCATCCCTTTGTCCCTCAAGTTTGAACACAGTGTTCAACCCCTAAGCACTTTTCCTATTTCTAAGAGAACCTCATTGTCTCTTTCCTATGAGCTTGCCTTTGGTGGAGGATTGAAGTGGTGGAGGCCCAGTTGGAAGGAACTTGGTTTCTTGATTTTGAACCGTGCCAACATGGAAGTCTGTAATGTTTTCACTTCTGCTGATCATTTATTAATACAAATACTCCTTTCCCGTCCAATTATTATTGTGCAAATATATGATTATTATCCATGGGCATATTTGTAATGTTTATTAATGGATTATGTTATCTAATGTGCTAACCCCTTTACATTATCACTATATAATTGCTCTGCTTGTTTGTTGAGAACTTGTTGTAGGTACAAAGCTTTGGGTCAAAGTGCTCAACAATGGAACATCATCAAACGTTGGAACGAGGTAGGCTTTTTTCTATCTCACTTGCACATTGGTTTATATAGTATATGTTGGAATTGAGTATATTTCTGCAGTCATACCTGTCTGTTGTGGTTTACCCTAGCCATACAGAGTTTTTCCCTCGTAACACAATTGGCGACTCCACTAGGGAACCCACTCGAAAAAGAAACTTCAAAGAATGGAGGCAAACACGGAGTTTCGCTTACCCCCTTGTTTTCACTCTGTCAACTGAACTTTCATATTGGTCAGCAATGAGGTACACTAGTCATAGATAGTGGGTCTCGCACACTCTACTAGGTAAAACATAAGCGGCCTCGATCCCTGGTGCAACGAAGTCGAACCTGTGATCCTGGTCAATACTGGCACGATGATCTTCAGGCTGAGGTTATTTATTGCCCGGATAGGGATTTGACTTCCCGCCTTGGGAGTCCCCGCTACATAGTGGGCATCGATATACTCCTCGATCTTCATCCCACTCCCTGATCCATGTGAATTGAGGTTTACAACCTCCCCTCGGCGTGATAGACCAGTCAAGAAGTAGATGTCCTCCACTTCGATCCTCAATGGTTGTCCATCGAGGATAAATCTTTCACTATGAGGGTCCCAGTAACCCACCAACATCTCCAACAATCTCACTTGGGCCCTCATTCCTTTGAGAGCCCAAAACTTATACAAGCCACATATTTTTAGAGCCGCTTGAGCCACTGGATCTCGGTCCACAGTTGCATCAACCTCCTCATGTTCTCGCTCTCTCCATTCAAGTGCCATCCTACAAAGGACAAACCAAATTTTGATTTAGAACCCTTCTTTTTGGCCATTTGCGTACTTGTACATGGCTTCCTTTTCATACAGTTTCATGTAGGGCTCAATATATGCCCCCTGTAGTTCACACAATAGCGTATACCTCGTCATATACGCGACCAAAACAAAGGCATCCCGCATACACTGAAATTCCCAATTTATGCCCTCAATAACTAAAAAACTGGAACCTAATTCAAAAATGTAATCCATTGAATTTGAAGAGGGTGAGATGTAGAGTTACCTGATCCAAATGGTTCGCGATTTTGTTGCCTGATGCTCCCACAATCTTCGTTTGAAGCTTGGAGGTATTTTGGTCCAAATTTCACTATTTGGGTAAAAATCAAAATGGTATAGTAATTTTTTATTTTATTACTATTTATAAGCTATATTCACCCACTTTATATAGTTTTATGCCATTTTTTCACCTAATGGACTAATACAAGAGTGGTTTTGAGCTATTTCTTTTAGTTTTGACCCAGATTTCTTGTGGATTTCAACGTTATGATTGGTTGTTAGTCACCTCGAGCAGGTATTTTCATAACCTAGCATATAGGATAGGTATCCACTCCATCATGCATTTTTCGCATTATCATATAAGCACCGTTTTTTATGTCTTAGGTACGAACCCATTTGTTGTGACACACAAACTTTCTGTCTGCTATAAGTAATGTCACTAATAAATGGTAGAGACTTACCAAACATGGGCACCCTAGTTAGATCCTCTTTGTCATTTGGTGTCCATACCAAGTTTTTTCCTTAGGACCGGGAGTCCATTATAACTTGATACATGACTTTATGATGAGCCTCATTTCTCACTTATACACATGCGACCTTATTCCCTGCGGACTCCCAAAAACGAGTCTTAATTAAGCTCCTTTCTGACTCGTATAAAAACCGAAAAGTTTCCAAGTGATTTGTCCCTTTCACACTCGTTAAATTGGATTTGAAAGGTCATGAATCTTAGTTAATCTTTGTTCCGACTCATTACCAAAAATAGAAAAGATAGCCGAGTGAACTTGTCTTTTTCACACTTGTAAATTACATTTGAAAAGACGTCTATTTGGCACAAGTTTACCCCTTTTTCACACAAAGTAGACTAGAAGCCATAAAAAAGGACATTTTTTGGTGTTAAGTTGTGATTGCATCTCATGCCCTCACTTGCAGTATTGAGCCTTTAGCTGGTTCTCACTTTGCGTTATAAACTGTTGCCTGAGAAATTTTTTCATCCTCAACCAAGCAGAGCCTTTGTTATATCCTTTGAAATTTCACACCCTATACCCTGGAGGGAACATCACCCTGAGTGTCCATCTCCCTTATGCATTTCCTTGCATTGAGCATAGGTATGTTCCACTACTGGAACTAGTTTTGCTTACTTGCGACACTCATTTCCTCCTCTGTATCATAACATTCATTTGTTATGAAGAAACAAAAAAAGACAGGCGAGAAGGGAGTACTATATTATAATTGGAAGAAGTTGTGTCGCCTTTGAACAGAGCACAAAATTATTGAGTCCTTGTGTCATCATAATTTTGGGTTTAGTAAGGCCTTAGGAAGCTGATCTCATTACAGAGTTTTCTCTACCGACTGGTTACTCTTCCAGTCCCTATAGAGAACATTATTGATGCCTCCTGCATCTAATTGTCACATCATTTGAGTCTATGCTGCCAGAGTCCACCATATGTCTCATGCTCTTGTTCAAAGGAAGTCTATCAACCTGTGTTGGCCATTCCTCAGAACTCTTGACTTTGCATGTCAGCCATACCCTCAATTTGTCTCAAAATCACATGATACTATGGTCTTATCATTCACCCTGTCTCTACTTTCATCATTGGTAGGTCACCTTGAACCCAGGAATCGACATTTCATCATTGGTCATTGACTGGGTGGTTTTCCTTATGTTTGACGGAAAGACATCTATTCACACTTTGGGATTTGTGCAGTGTCTTGGATGCCATTAGCCTTATTGGTGGTTTCCTTGCCTTTCTTAGCAGTTTTCATCATTGGTTGCTTTTGAGAGGGTATTTTTCGTGTACTGCTTGCATTTGGCACACGCGAAAGATGCAAAGGGTCGTGGGTTTGTGAACATGTTCTTTATCCGATCCCCACCAAATTATGAAGCTCTTGCTTTACTCCTCATGCTGACTAATGAGAGATTCCTTAATGCTCTCCTTTCAGTGGGTCTCTTTCCATCGACTTCAGCTCATTTATCCTGGATATGGGACCTAGAGTTTTATGAGTACCTTGAGACTTGCAATCATTAGTGGCAGGTTCTCTCACCATTGAACAATGGGAATACATCAATGTCTCCTGATCAATGGATTCCTCAGGTGTTCAACATCGACTCCTTTATTCATACTTGTACGAATGTACTCGATGCCTTGATACCTACTTTCATTATTGGTAGGTTGTCTCGTGTTTGTTAACAGTATACCTCAATGATAGGTAATCAAACGATGTCTCATTGTCTTCGACCTCAACTCCTTTATTCACATGATGTAGACTTGCACCTTTGGCGTATGTGTAGAAGACTTGAAGACATCATTATGTGGTCATCGCTTTCCTAAGCAGTTGCTTCCTTTTCATTGGACCAACACCTATTTGACTACAGTAATCATGGGACATCAGATTATACTCCATCGTATATAGATATCTTTAGATTGGTTTTGAGACTGGTTCTACTAGGCCTTGTTCGTGATTATGACAACTTTGGCATATAACCGCATTTGTATTTGCCTATTCATGGCCAAAAACACATATTTGGTATATTTTCCACATGGATCTACATTGTATTCTATTGGCAGCCATGTATGTAAAGTCAACACAAAATGTAATGAGAAACTAGTCTTTCCATCTAGGTTTACGCCACTCCACTTCTAGGTTATTTATAACGTATTTCGGCCATTGCAGATACTCCTTTGATCTCACACATTAGGGGGAATCTGTTATAGCAAGATTTGCCTCACCATTCCTATCTTGCACAAAGGGAATTTTTCCATTTCCCTATGCAAACTTGCCATCCATTTTTGATGAATCCAGAGCTAAAATACATATTTTTCCACATATACGTGCCCTATCTACTATACAACATGCGTATATGCAGGGTGCTCCACTACAGCCCGCGCACATCGGGATTTGTGCCAAAAAATAAAAAAATGAAGTCGGGTTTCCATGTCACGATAGGAGATCTCTGATCCTTGGCCTTCCATATACTGGAAATGTTCTGACTTGGACCTTCAGTTGCATTTTGAAGGCTATAAGAACACAATTCCAAGCTATGGAAAAAAGGAGAAAGCATTCAACTTTGAGATCAAAGTTACTCTGGAGAAATTACTTCATATTGAGTCTGCATCCGTTTGTCCCTCAAGTCTGAACATAGTGTTCAACCCCCAAGCTATTTCCCTATTGCCGAGAGAACCTCATTGTCTCTTTCCTATGAGCTTGCCTTTGGTGGAGGATTGAAGTGGTGGAGGCCCAGTTGGAAGGAACTTGGTTTCTTGGTTCCGAACCGTGGCGACACAGAAGTCTGTAATGTTTTTGCTTATGCTGATCATTTATTAATAGAAATACTCCTTTCCCATCCAATTAGTATCGTGCAAATATATGATTATTATCCATGGGCACATTTGTAATGTTTATTAATGGATTATGCTATCTAATGTGCTAACCCATTTACATTATCACTATATACTTGCTCTGCTTGTTTGTTGAGAACTTGTCATAGGTACAAAGCTTTGGGTCAAAGTGCTCAACAGTGGAACATTATCAAACGTTGGAACGAGGTAGGCTTCTTTCTTATCTCACTTGCACATTGGTTTATATAGTATATGTTGGAATTGAGCAGATTTCTGCAGTCATACCTGTCTGTTGTGGTTTACCCTGGCCATAGAGAGTTTGTCCCTCGTAACACTCGGCAAAGGGGAAATTTGTAAGGTGGTGATTCTGACCCAAGAGAGAGGAACAAAGAAGGTCGCACGTGTGATTGAATTTTTCATACCATACATGATTTGTAGGAGGACGAAGTGCGTATATACGCGAGTTGCAGAAGGACAAATCATGTATAGAGAATAAGCGATTTGCAGTGGAGAAAACTGCATATGTCTGTAGGTTTCCAGTTGGTGAATCACGTATCTGAGTTTTTGGACAGATACAGATCCGTACACACTGACAGGTGACATCAATAGGTCGTACAAGTGGTCTACAACAAACTCGTGTGCAGAGGATATTCCCAGATATTGGTGAGGTTTGCTTTTCTGATTTGTATGCTCAATGGAGAACATGGTTGTTCTCAGTTTTGGTGACTTTGGAGGACAAGGTTGTCCTCATATTTTGGTGACATTGTATTGGCTGGGAGGGTTGGTTTTTCCTTCAGTATTTCTGATGGTAGTCATATTAGAGAACTGAAATTGTGTCTCATGTGTATTGATGATTCATCTATGATCTTTGTGTTTCTGTTGCATATGTTTTCAGTCAATAATTTTAGTGTAAAGTTTTTTGGTGATAACAATTAGGGTTTTACTGTTAGATTGTTATGAAACAATTTTCAGATCTGAAATTAGTCAAATAGAGTTGCATGCGAAAATTGACTCTTCTTCCTCTGTGGAAAGGGTTTGAATGTTGTCCACAACATTGAGGGATTTGTACAACTTTTAAAGGTAGGAATCACAATCTCTAAAAGTAGTCATATTGTTTCCTTTACTTTTACGAGTTAGAATTTCTTAGGATCTAGCTTAGAGAGGTGTAATAGCTTCTCTTGCTATCTATTTATATAGTACATTTTTTATTTTAATTAGGGCTTTGTACCTATTTATCTTGTTGAATTTTAGGGATTTATTAGAAGCATCTTTAATGGATTTTCTAACAATCTTACACCCTTTATCATACAAAGTTGGATTAGTTCTATTTCTTTTTTACTCAATACCTTGATAGAGAACTTGTTAATGGAGGAAGAGAGGGTTATCATAAAATTATAATAAAGGTTTTCAGTATTGTCCTTAATTCATATGAGATTTAATTCATTATTTAAATCCTTTGGAAAAAATCAACTTTATTTTTGTTGAGGATCAAGTGCTTTTGGTTATTAGAATTCTCTTCTATGGGGATTCTTGTATGACACTGTTTAGGGTTATGGTTGAAGGTCTATGATTTGAGTCAGGCTCATGGTCGTTTAAGATGTCAAAATTTACTGATTGGTTGTAAATGGAGATATCAAATATCACATCATCTAAGACATTGCTACCAAGCCCTTGAATACAAGTCATTCGGTTGGATTTTGGCCACACCATTTGACCATTGCAAATTATTAGATCTTGAGAACTACATAGCATGATCAACTCGGGCTAGAGAAAATTTTCAACCAAGTCTTCGGATTTTCTTTTGTATCTGCTAGCTAAAACAAGGTCCACATCTAGCCATAGAGGATTAGGGTTGGAATCATTGCTTAAAATAATAGCTTGGTTAGTTCCCATTCTAGCTGTTTGTTAGGGAAATTTTGAGGTATAAAATGAGCCTCCTAAGAGATATAATAAAAAATTATGAGTTAGTCATTTTGTGGGGAAGATATATTTACAACTCAACGTTTGCACTATTATCTATGTAACTATGGTTGTGGTTAAGTTAAGCTGGAAAAAAAATATAAATAAAACTAATAATTTATTTATTTATTTATATGACTAGATATAAAAGTATTTTTGAATTTATGAATCACTTTTAATAAGAAATATAGTATTCATAAAGTAGTGCTCATATAATAAATATTTTACTATTTTTTGAATATAACCCATGTGATGAATCATACATTCACTTTTTTAATTGGGAGAATATAAAGTGTGACTAATTATAAAAATGAATACATAAATTATATTCACAAAATCAAATTATTTAAGAATACTTGCTTATGTTTTTTTTTGTAAGTTAGAGTAATGTAGATTCCTGTAAAAAAAAAATACATGTGTTTAAGATGCAAATAACCAGGTGGTCGCAGTGCCTAGAAGGGAAACCACTACACCAGATAACCGAAAACTAATACGGCCATATGTTTAAAAATAGTATGACTCTCGTGCCCAGTTGGGAAACCACCATCGCCATAGACAATCTGCTAAGTATAGACTATACTATTGGGCCGCGCAAGGCCGAGATATATAATGGCAAGAAAAACAATGCATATCCTAAAAACCTGGGCCAAGACGCAATCCTGTGAAAACCTGCTTCGTCAGTGCTTTTCCTTTCCCACATTCTGCGATGGCCTGTTGAAAATCCTGCATGAACATCATCATGGCGTCCACCCTTCTCCAGCGGTCTTCTTCCCGGTTCTGTGCATCAAGCGTTTCCAGTTTGATCTCCTCCAAGTCTTTTTTCAACAATTTGATATCCTCCAAGTCCTTTTTAATGGTGCCCGGGTTATGAAAGATTTTTGTTTGGTTCGCACACCTAGCACATGAGGGGTTGGGGTGGGTGGAGATCGGAGAGGAAGAGGAGGAGCCTGGGGGGGAGGTGAAAGGGAACCGAGGGGGGGAGGGACGAGGAGGTGAAAAACCAAGTGAATTCCCATGCAAATCGAACAACTTGACCCTACAGTCGTAGGGGTTCGAGAGGGGGGAGAGGTCGCAAGGTGGTTGGTTCTATTCATCCACGAGGATAGGTGCAAGAGGAGGAGATGTGCCAGGGGGGAGGTCTGCGAGGAGAGATTCAGGAGTCGGGGCTGCCAGGAGTTCATCTAGGACTTCTGGGAAAGCTGCGGGAAGAGTCGCACCAGAGCTCGAAAACGAGGTGGAGGGAGACGAGAGCTCTTGATAGTTAGCATTTAGAAATGGAAGCAAGAAGTTGTGGCTCCAAAAGTCCCCATAATGTCCAGAAGAAGAAAAAGCCATTGTGAGAGCTGAAGCGACGTGACAGAGCTTCTACATGGCGCCATGAAGATGCACGAGTTGTAGAGCTCCCAGGGCAAGTGAACAATGGATTTCGAATGAGAAGTGGAGGGTGGCGATAGGTAACGTAAAGACTTGAAAGGACCGGGGATGGGATGTGGAAAAGGGCATACGCCAAGTGGCTTAAGGAGTGGCCAAGTGGCGGCTAGTCTAAGTGGAGTTGTCATATCAAGAGAGCACCCCATCCGGGGGCAGAATACTTGCCTATGTTATAAACTATTTATTCATATATTAATTTAATTAATATATGAATATGTGAAAGTTATGAATACTTGGTTTCAAGTATCCATATATTAGTTTTAACTAATATAATTTTGTAGTTTCCACGTAAATAATATATATGGATATTTATATATTAGTTAAAATAATATTTAGACACCTATAAGGTTTTCGGCTAGATGGGTGTAGAGACCTGTTGAGCACTCAACACACCCTAAAAAAGCCTATGTCAAATTTTACTTTTTGGGTACCACATGATTTTTGCACTGTCTAATTAGACCTTAGTATGAAGAATGTTGCCTTTGCTTATTATTTTGTTTTCCATTTAAGTCTTTCAAAGTTTGCTCGAGCATGCAAAAACCATTAACTTAAAAGACTGATATCTAAATTAGAGAATTGACAGTCAAAACTTTCCCCGACACGCTTAAGGAATTCGACATCGGAAAGGATTAAGCGTGAAATAAAAAGCTAGAGAGAACCGAAGTTGCCGAGTCACGATCTTCGTCGGTGTTGGCAGACGCGAGATTTCTTTCGCGACAAGCATCACTGATGATCGATCCCTTCAGCATCAGCTAACGACTAAAAGAGTAAGTGCTCACGAACAATGGAATGATATCACCGATCACCGACTTCTGAAACGTTTTCGACATCGGGGGTTTTTGAGTATGATAACCCACAAAGGAACTATGCGACGAAACTATCTCTGAGATCAGATCCCCGATAACTTCCGACATTAGTGAATTTTTTGAAGGATAGCCCATGGAGAACGTGATAAGTCAACCCCCGATCACTGACCCCGATACCTTTCGGCCTCGACAATCCCAGGTTATTTTAATGAATGTCTTATGTTGAAATACACGACTCTGACTGAGATATACGATCGAGCCACATGTCCTATGTTGCCCAAGTGATCAGACATACAATCTAGTTTTCCCTGGAGTCGTTATTAGCTCCTGACACCCATGTCGCACCCCAAACAAGTTTTACCATGTCAACATCGTACGACGAAATTCATAGGCATCAAAATGTTTCTGAGGAGGATATCGATGAAAACATGCATAATGATATCATCGATTCTCGATCTGCCTACTAAGAAAACGAAGCGATGAGATGTTTTATCTCTAAGAGACACTAGATACGACACATTTAAAGGGTTAATTTATTCCAGAATCTCACATTAGTTTCTAGTTCGTGCGCAAATCAAAAGGACCATTTGAACATGCTGATACAATGCATCTCCCTCCATGCCTCCGCCGTCAACCCGCTTATAATTTATTTGCAAAGATTTGGTGGTAGATTGTTTTGAATTTCACCCATTACTCATATTAATTGGTTGATACAACTGGTAGGGTCTCTCCCATTATATTCTTTTGAGTCATTGTCAACAAGGTTATTATGTGCGCGAAGGAGTTCAGAACATCCAGAGGAGGGAGACGAGCAGTCTAAGGATAGCTTCCAAGGACCAGTGAGTATTAAACAACAGTTTAGCAAGCGTTACAGGTATGTACTGATCTATGGATGTTTTTTTGCTTCATTTCACATGTTTTTATCCAATGTCACTCTCTACACTTGCCTAAAGGATCTTTTTCGGTTGCAGAAATGATGCCTCCAAAGAAACCCACCACCAGGAAATCTCCAAGAGCACCAAAACTACAAGAACCAGAGGTGGGAGAAGGTTCCTCCCCATTGGTTGCAAGACAACTAGAATTTGCTCCAAAGCTAGTGCACATCATCAAAACAACCACCAAGAAGGATTTCATTCAACCCTCGACCTTTGGGGACACAGAGGCAAACATTGGGACCAAGACAGTATTTCTGCACTGGGAAGAACTTTTCAAGAAAATCAAGCAGGACAAATTCCCTGAATAAACCCCGCACAACGATCCTGATATGAGAAGACTCGACGATGAAGTCCTCCTAAATTTCTGAAAGGCGTATTTGCACATGGTGGTGAGCAGGACTCTAATATTTCCCTGCATCGAACTCCTGAAATGGCTTATCGATCACAGTGACACACAAATATGTTTGATTAATGACGAAAATGGTGAGTGTGTCAAGGTTTTCCTCCCAGTGGAAGTTCAAAATTACTACAAGCTCGGAGAGCTGAAGGAGCGGTTGAACACTGATTTTATTTTGAGTTTCTATGAGAAACACGCCACCAGCAAGGTGATGGCTTCCTAGTGGAGAGAGGATAAAAAGTTCAACAATTGGACCTACGACTGGTACCTGATGACCAACCTAAGAGAGCCTTACATCTATCTAATGACCCTCCTCTGTCGATTGCATGGGGAGAAAGATTTCTCCAGGTTTTAAGAGGCTTGGATGCCTCTAGCTTATACTGTAGTTGTTTCTGGAATAAGTTTCAACTAGGGTGCAATCATCTCCAAACAGCTAAGCACTTGCATACGACAAGCTCATATGTCAAAAGAGGGAGAAACCCCTTCCTTTTATATGGCCTCTTATCTATTGGATGTCATCTTTGCCAAGAAAGTCTTTGTCGGAATGAACTTAAGCTGGCACGCCTAAGAACTCCCAATCCATGTATATTTCGGCATCTTGTGGGAAAACATGTACAGGAAATCCTACTCTCTCAACTGCGATTAGTTTATCGCACATATTTATTTCTTTCAATTCAAGAAAGAGTGCCCAAGGCTATCAGATGTAGCCAAAAAGGTTGCATCAAAATTTGGCCATTGGTATTTGAATGACCGTGATACCTACATCAGGGTTTTCGACGCCATCGGAGCACCCCATCTGTTACCTGTATATGTCCTCGATCGACTAGTAGTGGGGGGAATCTGTTATCAGGCCATCCTGCAAGGTTATAATGCTACTTTGGTAAAGGATAAGAAGTGGGCCTTCATACCCTATGGATTTCATATTGGTTTCTACATTGTAAAGGACACCATGCAGGACAAGCAAGAAGGTTTAAGCCAATTGGAGTTCTGATTCCAGATTGGTCGTTTTCACAAGCATGACCCCAAGGGTATGGTCCTGAAGCATGCATCACAGGTATCATTATGCTAGCCATATTCCCATGATAGGTTTGAGGATGAGATCTTCAATGAAAATGCTCAAAGCTAGGATGAGGTGGTGGCAAGGATGGTTGACCCTAAAGAAAATAGGTTTAAGGCCATGTGTTGGGATGAACAAGCAACAATCTTGGAAAAATCGACTCAAGAAATCCTTAGGGCCAGCGAAGAAAGGATAGCACCTGAATCAGTCGAAGTGGTGGAAGCTCCTTAAGAAGCCACCAAAACAACAAAGATTTCCTAGGTAACCCCGGTACAGGACAAGAATTTCCCCGAGGCTCAGGATGCACGGGAGAGAGGGGCACTCATGTATCAACAAGCCTAGCAGATAATGAATCAGATGATGAATAACTAGACCTCATCACGTTTCCAAGGCTTCTGACCAATAGCCCAGAAGAAATCCCAGCGGGGCCAAGCGACCCTAATTTCGTGAACCTTGATAACATCAACAGGTCAGATGACCCTGAATCCACAATGCCACTGGTTGGATCGCTAGTAGGTGTGACGACTCAACCAGAGATAGGTCGGGTATTAGTAGAAACAAGCACGCCTAATCCTTTAAGTGAGTTTATAAATATATATAGTTTTGATGAAATCCTGAAGGCATCTCGCGGGACCCCTGTGCATGTCCAAGAAGAAAAGGAACCTGAGAAGACTTCTTCTCCTGCTCCCGAGGTCCAAACCCAGGAGATCCGACAAAAAGAAAAAGAAGTCGAAAGTGGCCTCGACACGAGGAGACCTGAGGAGACAATCTGAAAGACAAGTCAGAACCAGATGAGCTAAGGGAAGGATCCCCGCTAAAGGAAATCGACGATTCAACAACCGATGAACAAGTAAGTATCGAGTATTTTTATGATGCCTCTATTCTACTCGATACTCATATCCCCGAAAAGTGACACGCAAAGGCCGAGCCTTCGGAGCACAATGAGAAAGTTCAAGAACTCGATCTTGAACAAGTATACACCACCAAAAATTTGGGAAACACACTCACATGGGATGATCAACAGATTCCTTAACTTGTGGATGAGGTAGTTGATATTTATGCAATCTCCTATGATCAAAAGAGGAAGGCCATCATCCATAGAACTAAAAAGAAAAGGAGGATCACATTGGATCGCTCCATCCTCATCACTACAGAGTAAAACTTGATAAACACGAAAAATGTCAGAACATATGAGCTCCTCGGCGTGGGGATGGCACTCTTGGATGCCACCCTAGACAGAGCCAAATGAGATGAAAATAAGTTGGTCACCGCCCTGAAGGAACTAGAAAATTTGTGCCACCTGGCTGAATACTATCAGGGTGCCACTCAGACCATGATATACCTGAGAAGCAAGTTCGAAGAAGCTTACAACCAATTCAAAAAAGAGAGACGCCTTTTTACTACAAAGATAGATGAGCTCCAGGAAGTCACTCTCATGGCACTCACAACGTACAAGGATATGGAGCGGTGGCATGAAAGGGCGCAACAAGCCATGGAAAGACTCGAATACATTGATGCAGTTCAACAGGGTTGGGATAAAGAAGAACACAACATCTATATGATGGGAAAAAGAAGTCTTGATCACATGAAGCGGTCAACTGGGTATTGGTATAAGATGTCTCAGGAACCACACTGAGAAATTCAAGACTAGTGGGCCAAATGTGAGAAACATTGGGGGGAAATTAATAAAGAAATAAAGGATATCAGACTCCTCGAATTTGGCAACCTCGACAACTTCGTCGACTTGTGCGACATAGTCGAATCGCATACCAAGCAAGATTTATTATGGGTCGAAGAGTTAGCGAAGGTGACTGACACAACGCCAGAACAAGTGAAAATATTAATGGAACATCCGATTAGATCTCAGACCATGCTACAACAATTAAACACCAGTCTAGTGAAGTATTGAGTGCAATCAATGGAGGTAAAATGAATTTACGCGGCTTCGGTGGAACAACACAGATTTCCATGGGACCAAACTTGTGAGGAGTTGTTTATCAGTTGGTCAGATTATGAGAAAAGTCACCCTTTCAAGTGATATCTTGAGTTGACTGTTAAAGAAATTGTTAGAAGAGGACGCCACGTGGCGAATTTTGTTTTGTTTAAACTACACTTAGCCGTTATTTTTAGTTGAATTTTATGTTATAAATAAGAACATCGACCAATTAGTTAAGGGTCAATGGTTGTTGCAAGCACTCTTTATTTCTGGTTGTTAAGAATTATTTTGAAGATGCCTTTAATTGAGAAGTCCTTCTGAACCAAAGACAAGTTATTTTCATCAAATGCATGTGATTGGATGTGGAGAAGAACTGTTTCCTATCTCGTTTCATGAATGATGTTGTAATGAGTAAGAGTTATTTAATCTATTTTCAAGTTATCTGATGCAATATTTTGTTGTTCTTTACTTTAATGATGAAGATGAATTGTTGTGTTATTATGTGATGGATGATTGAGTAGGTGAATTATTTTTCTTTCCATTGTCTTATCGCATATGTGTTTTCTTTCTGGTAATTAGTTTCTCAGACAGTAATTGGATGCTCACATGGTTAATGTATGAGTACTAGGCTTGTGGTATAAATTTGTCATCTGCATGCTTGAGCAACAAGTTATCCCAAGTTCAGCCTCTTCCCCAATAGTTAGAACTTAGTCTTGTTTTATTGCCAAGTTGGTTTATACCGGCTTACATCTCATATCGGTCCCACCCAAGAGAAAATACAAAAAGAGATAGTCTGAACTGAAGGAAGAGCCTTCACAAGAAAACATAAAGCCCATCGATAAATTGGTCGGATTGGAAGATCTGGAGAACCATTCCACTATTAAACATTGCAGAGTCTAATTGGGCCTTGATGGTTGGTTTGGTTCCTACTGTTGAATCAAGGGATCTAGGACCCATCAACAGAATTGGTGCTAGAAGGAGGGCCAATAATGAATGGCTAGATATATATTTTACATAGTATTTCAAACAACCTATAGATTCAAAACAACCCACATGCATGGCTAGTCATTCCCAAGATAGCCCACACACACTGAGTACTCCTGAAACAAGTAACTCACCCCAACCCGAGGAAGAATCTTTTCACCCTAAAATACCTTACACTCTTCCTCACGAGGAATTGAATCAATTTAGAAGAATCACAAGAGCATACACCCCACAGATCAGTGCGTTATCTCTAGCTCTGATACTTCCTTGAAGAAAAAATATAAGTAGACTAGTGGTCAATACTCCCGATGAAGTTTTTGTGCACACAATAGAAGATTTAATAGACTTCTCAATCAACGAAATCCAAGATCCTCTTGATCTAATACTCGAAACGCCAACTGGTGATGTCTTTGAACCAGGCAATTTTTTGGAAGAGGAGGAGTTTAACTCAGAATTCAAAGATATGGAAGGTAACAACAACCATGAGGAAGAAGGGGAAAACCTTCCCAAGAACAATCAGCCTTGGTTGGTCGGAGATGCTTTGGCCATCCCGGGACGAGTCCATAATCTTCCCCGACACCCAGAGAAGCTACTTACTAAATTTGACCCCGAGACTTCAGGATTTCCTAAAGATCATATCAAGAAGTTCATACTAGCGACCAGACTTATGAATGTCAAAAAAGAAGACACAATATGCAGATTTTTCCCCTATACGTTTGAAAATTCAGCTTCCACATGGTATTTTAATCTATCGATAGGGTATATCACTAGTTGGACGAAGTTACAAAAATATTTTTTGGATAAATTTGTAGAGGAGACTACTACGGGAGCTCTGATTGCTGAGTTGTTCGTCGCCACCATGAGTTCGAAAGAAAGGGTCAAAGATTTCAATCAAAGATTCATGACCATCTTAAACAAGTTTAATCTCGAAGCTAAACCAATTCAGGAGTTGAAAATCAAAGTTTACGCTAATGTGCTCCCAACTTCTATTTCCATGTTTGTGAAGAGGGATGTCAAACGAACCTTAGCTGAGAATTTTGAAGAAGCTAAAACGATAGAATTCCAGATGAAAGGGTGTAAAGAAGGCTAGGTATCTTTAGTTAAGAAATAATTTCAACCTCCTCCCAAGAGAGGACTCCTTCTGACTAGACTACCAGGGAAACAAGCAGAACAGACTCCCAACAAGGGTAATGGAGACATAGAATATCTACAACGCATGGTTAAGAAATTATCAAATGAGATGATAGACATGAAGAGAAACACAAGGGAAGGAAACCAAGGCCAAATTCCCTATAAGCATTTCTTTAAAAGGAACCCATCGTTCAAAGCCATTGAACCTCCCCCACTTAACTTAAATATTGATCTAGGGAATGTCGCATCTAATTCTTTTTGTACTTATCACCAAGAAAACCACTCTAAAAGAGACTGCCCCCCAATGGGTGCATGCCATGAATTTGATGGCCAACCAATTTTTAGACAAGGTTTCCCTAACCAAACAACCAAGCAGTTCGGTTATGAATGTTGCTGACCAGGAAGAGATTGACCCACCAAAAGATACAACCATGTTGATATGGGATCCTGACCTAATTATGCCTCCCGATGACCTATTTCAGGTTCAAGAACCACCCACAGAGATCTTGTTTGTGCAAACTAGAAGTAAAGGTCCTCTTGTCTCAAAGGATCCTAGCATCACTCAAACATCAAGGGAAAGGTCACCTCCCGATCACCCGAAAGCAACTTTTTCTCCTCGTAAGAACCCAATTAGCATCCATACGTGATAATTGCCCAAACTGGAGTACAACGTAGTTGAATATTTGAAGAAGTTGAAGGCTAATATATCGGTTATGGACATATGAAAAATCCCTCAGCAAAAATATTTCCTGCTACAAGCGCTGAAATCAGTAGAAAACCCTATGACAAGCAATGAGCGGCAAAGAAATCCAACTTCCACAGATCTAGTAAATAAACCAACTGTGAATACCTTCTCAGAAGATAAGAAGGGAAAACATTTTATCCTGCCATTTCTCTTAACGTTTGAGGTCTTCAACATGAACCTCCATAATTGTTTGGTAGATTCGGGAGCATCTTCCAACATTATGCTCTTGTCTATTTGTAGAAAATTAAATGTCGTTCCTCTCAAGAGCGATAAACATGTGATACAAATAGACAGAACACAGGTCAAAGTCATGGGGGAACTCAGAGATGTAATGATCAGGATAGAGACACATCTTAAGTTTGTGCAAGTGATTGACATCATTGTAGTAGACATCCCAGAGGCCTATGGGTTATTACTAAGTCGATATTGGTTTGAGAAGTTAAACAGATACTTTAGTACAGACTGGACACACTTTTGGCTACCACTGAAGGGATACAAAAATATGATCAAAATCGATAGGGAAAGGTATATAAAACATACCGTCACTAACCTAGAAACCTTGAACAAACCCTCATCGATAGATTTCCCCATGCTGGGCAATTATTCCTGCGATTTCCACTTCAGGAACTTTTCTCTTCTCTTATCCGATGTCCCTCTCACTTAAAACTCTGAAATGGTTTTTCAAGAGAAGTCGTCGATATCAAAAGAAGACACCCTCTTCTATCAAGACCCTGTGCTAGAGATTATAGAACAAAAAATAGGAGAGCAAGAAAGTAATAAGAAAGAGGAAAAGGACGATTGTAGCTCACAAATTTGGACCATATACTTTGATGGATCTAAATCACAGGAAGTATCAGAGGCAGGGTGCATCCTCATTGATCGAAAAGGTAAACATCATTTCCTGTCTTGTAGACTAGAAATCGAATGCAACAATAACACTGACGAGTATGAATCTCTAGTACAAGGATTAAAGAAAGACTTAGAATTAAATTTCAAATTATTGAAAGTTTTCGAAGACTCGGAGATTATCGTTAAACAAGTAAGGAATACTATACATTGCAATTCCCCACACCTAAATAATTGTCAACAGGAAGTACATAGGTTAATAGAGCATTTTGAAGCTTTCAATATCACCATGATCCCTAGAGAAAAGAATATCCTTGCTGATTACCTAGCCATAGTCGCTTGAAGGCCGTCACCTTTAGAATATTATGAAGCCTCCCGATTCATTGTGGAACTACTCTACAAACCATCAGTGCCTAACAACATTTCTAATTGGAAAGTCTTTGAAGGAGATGAACAGATCATAAACTTCCTGAATAACCAAGACAATTTTAAAGACTTGGCCATCGACGATGAATTATTCCAGGAGAAATCAACAGAAATTGATCCTCGGACATGCCAACCTATTTACAAATCAAAATCTCACACCATCTCAAAAGGGATAGCTAATTTGGAAAATCTATTTGACCTAAACGAGCAATTTAGGGGGCCTAAAAATGAAAAGACTGGTAGCTCATGTCCCCTGCATGAAACTATAAATCTTGGAAGCCCGGAAAACCCAAAGAATACGAATCTCGAAAAGACTATATATAAAGAGGAAAGAAAGGCTTATCTCAAACTGTTTAGACAATATCAAGATGTCTTTGCATGGTCCTACCGAGATCTAAAAACTTATGACACCCGTATCATTCAACACACTATACCGTTAAAACCTGAAGTGAAACCCTTCCAACATAAGCTTTGAAAGTATCACTCATTCCTAGAACCCCTCATGTATCAGGAATTGAAGAAAATTTTGGATTCTAAAATCATCTTCCACGTTAGGCATTCCACGTGGGTAGCAAATCTAGTTCTTGTGAGGAAAAATTCTGGTGAAATCCGCTTATGCGTCGATTTTAGGAACCTCAACAGAGCTTTAGAAAAGGACAATTAGCTAGTCCCGCCAATGGAGTAACTCGTGCAAACCGTGTCTAGTTCAGAGATATTTTCTCTACTGGATGGTTTCTCAGGTTACAACCAAGTCCTGGTTTCAGAGGAAGATCATTTGAAAACTACCTTATGAATCAAGTGGCGAACCTTCACTTATAAACACATGCCCTTTGGGTTAATCAACACAGGGGCGACCTTCCAAAGGGCAATGGACGTAGCGTTTCAGGGACTTATCAACAAGTGTGTGGTAGTGTATCTAGATGACGTAACTGTGTATTCAAAGAACGGAGAAGAGAACATCCAACACTTAACTCAGATTTTCGAAAGGTGTAGGAGATACAGTATATCCTTAAATCCCAAGAAAACTATTTTTAGCATCGAGGAAGGTAAGCTGCTAGAACACATTATATCTCAAACAGGCATTCACATAGACCCAAAAAGGATTAAGGCCATAGCTCAACTCCCGTTGCCTCACAACAAGAAAGCTATGCAGTCTTTTTTTGGGCAAATTAATTTTGTGAGGAAATTCACTCCTGATTTCGCGGAAACTATCAAACCCTTACAAAAGATGATTCGCAAATATGTCTAATTTAAGTGGGATGATGAATGAAAGGATGCTTTCAACAATATTAAAACTACTATATTCTAGGCCTCCGTGTTACGAAGTCCCGATTTCAATAGGGATTTATTCCTCTATACTTTCGCCTCCGACCAGTCGTTAGTTGCGGTATTGACTCAGAAGGATGATGACACCAACGAGGCTTTGGTTTTGTTCATGAGAACTAATCTCCAAGGAGACGAAATTAATTATCATACTGTTGATAAAGAAGCCTATGCGGTATATAAGGTAGTAAAGCACTTCAGGTCTTACATCCTCAAGAACCACAACAGAGTGATTGTGCCTCACCCTACGGTCCAATCCCTATTCACTCAACAAGAAATGGGGGAGAGAAGAGGGAACTTGATGGCATTAGTTCAAGAATTTGATCTAGATATAAAACTTGCCAAACTAGTTAAAAGGAAAGGGTTATGAAAACTCGCAGTCGAAGCCCAAGACCAAGTAAATGAAGACTCCAGATGGGAGAATGAAATGGAATTATGGTGTGGTGAAATATCATATATTTCCCCAAGGCCAGAGTCTTGGTATGATAATTTGACTTATCTCTTGCACCATGGGACTTGTCCCAAAAATCTCAATCCTAGGGAAAGGAGAGCTCTCAGGTTAAAGTCCGCACAATATCGCCTCATAAATTTGGTACTCTTCCGGATTAATTATGATGGGGTACTGTTAATATATATTGAACGTGAAGATGCAGACAAAGTTCTGAAGGAGCTCCATGATGGCCCTACCGACAGACATTTCACAGGAAACACCACCGCTCATAAGATGCTGAGAGCTGGCTATTATTGGCCCAACTTCTTCGAAGATTCTCACACCTACACTAGAAACTGCAAAACCTATAAAATATGCCCTGGGAGGGAGAAGAGAGAAACAATCCCTCTCCAACTAGTAATTGTCTCTAGGCATTTTGAGTAATGGGGGTTAGATATCATAGGAGATATTACCCTGAGCTCCTAAAAACAACACAAGTATATACTTACTACCAATGACTATTTCACTAAATGGGCAAAGGCCATCCCTCTAACTCGTGTAAACGAGAAGGTGGTTATCCAATTCATAAAGCAACAACTAATTACAAGGTTTAGTGTCCCCTCTGTCCTAGTTTTCGACAATGCAGCTTATTTTTCTTCCACTCTATTGAAAGAGTTTTCTCTAGACAAAGGAATCATAATTAGGTACTCTACAAATTATTATCCATAGGGAAACGGGGTGGAAAAATAAACCAATAAGAACCTAGTGAGAATATTAAAAAATATGGTTGCAGATAACCAAAGGAATTGGCATAATCTACTCCATAATGCTCTATGGGACAATAGGTTCACACCCAAGGAAGCTATAGGAAATTCCTCGTATTCTCTGGTTTACGGGCAGGAAGCCATTCTTCCAAATGGGCTTTATCTTCCATCTCTTCAACTAGCCCAAGATTCCAGCTGGGAACCTTCATCGGTCATACAAAAAAGAATGGATACTCTGCGCATGCTAGAAGAAGAGAGAGAAAAGGCTAAGTCAAAATTTCTAACTCATCAACAGATAGTGAAAATATGGTTTGATAAGCACAAGGCTAAAGATTTTTTTTTGAAGTAGGAGACTTAGTCCTAAAATGGGACAGAGCAAATGAGACAAAAGGGAAGCATTCTAAGTTTTAGAATATGTGGCTTGGACCTTTCCAGGTGGCTAAGAAGATAGGGGCAGGCACTTATCAGTTAGAAAATATGAGGGGGGAACCTGACACCCTCCCAGTAAATGGCCAAGCCCTCAAACAATATTTCCAATAATAATAATAATAATAATAAAATGAAAATGTTTTGTGTTTTGTATGAATGTTTTCATGATTGCGAAATGCATTTTTTTGTTGTTGTTTTATTTTTCTTTTGGAATTTTGCGCTTTTGAAGGTTTTGTTTAGCGAGACAATGGTCGACTTTAAATCATGCGACATAGATAAATATGTTCCTAACTCATCACTCATATAAAACACAATAAGCATTGAGGAGCTTGTGGTTGCTTTAAGGAGTCCTCTATCTAACCTGTGCAAATGAACAAATTCAGAAAAATGTCAAAAGCGTTTTCTTAGTAGTTTGGTAAGACCTTAAGGGAAAGAATGAAATATGGATAGGACTACATGAACCTTGAAGACAAATCTAGCAAAGGATCCACTCTTAACCATATCACTTTTCAAAATAAACAGACATCATCCTCTCCCACTCGCTTAGGGCATCATGTCGAAATAAAATTGATATTATCAGAATAGTGAATAGTAGGAGAGGGTATGCAGATATCTACATCGGGGCTATGGATGCTCGCTGGCAGCGGAGCAAGGTCTGTGATGTCAGGGTGACTCCGCCAAGGCTATGGATGCTCGCTGGCAGCAGAGCAACACCATAACAAATGATTAAATGTCACTAAAGGCTTCAGACACGTGAATACTTTACTATATTTTTGTCAAAAAGGGCATGAGTCAGGGTTACAGGGAACAAAGGAGGAATAAAGGTTAAAAACCCCACAGGTAGACCCGGAAGCATTAACCGGAGAATTTCAAATGCAAAGGTAAAAGAGGCTCTGATTCAAAACTAGTTAAGCTCTCCACCAACTTTTGCATCAGTCGAGCCTTGGAGGAGGAATAGAGATTTTTCTTTCGCTGAGTAAGTCGTCATTTGTTGAGCACTCAACACACCTTAAAAAATCCTGTCAAATTTTACATTTTGGGTACCACCTGATTTTGCACTCTCTAATTCGACCTCAGTATGAAGAATGTTTCCTTTGCTTATCATTTTGTTTTCCATTTAAGTCTTTCAAACTTTGCTCGAGCATGCGAAAACCATTAACTTAAAAGACTAATATCTAAATTAGAGAATTGACAGTCAAAACTTTCCCCAACATGCTTAAGGAATTCGACATCGGAAAGGATTAAGCGTGAAAGAAAACACTAGAGAGAACCGAAGTTGTCGAGTCTCGATCTTCTTCGGCATCGATAAACATGAAATTTATTTCGCGACAAGCATCACCGAGAATATCGTCGATGACCGATCCCTTCGACATCGGTGAATGACTAAAAGAGTAAGCGCTCACGAAGAATGGAATGATATCACCGATCACCGACTTCCGAAAAATTTTCGGCATCGGGGGTTTTCGAGTATGATAACCCATAAAGGAACTACATGATGGAACTATCTCTGAGAGTCGATCCCCGATAACTTCCGGCTTCGGCGAATTTTTAGAAGGATAGCCCGTGGAGAACGTGATAAGTCAACCCCCGATCGTCGACCCCGATACCTTTCGACCTTGGCAATCCTAGGTTACTTTAATGCACGTCTTTTGTTGAAAGACATGACTCTGACTGATATATATTGTCAAACCACCTGTCCTCTGTTGCCATCTGGCGTTGCCTGAGTGATCAGACATACAATCTAGTTTTCCCTGGAGTCGTTACTAGCTCCTGAGACCCACGTCGCACCCCAAACCAGTATTACCACGTCAGCATCGTATGATGAAATTCATCAGCAACGAAAGTTTTTTCATGAGGATACCGACGGAAACATGCATAAGGATGTCACCGATTCACGATCTTCCCACTAAGAAAATGACACGATGGGACATTTTAGCTCTAATATACGCTAGATATGACACATTTAAAGGGTTAATTAATTACAGAATCTCACATTAGTTGCTAATTCATGTGTGAATCAAAAGGAACGTTTGAACATGCCAATATAGTGCATCTCCCTTCGCGCCTCCATCGTGAACCCATGTAAAATTTATTTGCAGAGATTCAATGGTAGATTGTTTTAAATTTCACCCATTACTCGTATTAACTGGTTGATATGACCACTAGGATCTCTCTCATTATATTCTTTTGAGTCATTGTAAACAAGGTTATTCTGTGTGCGAAGGAGTTTGAAACATCCAGAGGAGCGAGACGAGCAGTCCGAGGATAACTTCAAAGGTCCAATGAGTATTAAACAACAATTTAGCAAGAGTTACAGGTATGTACCAATCAATGGATGTTTTTTTGCTTCATTTCATACATTTTTATCCAATGCCACTTTGTACACTTTCCTAAAGGATCATTTTTGGTTGCAGGAACGATGCCTCTGAAGAAACCCACCACCAGGAAATCTCCAAGAGCACCAAAGATACAAGAACCAGAGGTGGGAGAAGATTCCTCCCCAGTGGTTGCAAGACAATTGGAATTTTCTCCAAAGTTGGTGCCCGTCATCAAAATATCCACCAAGAAGGCTTTCAGTCAACCCCCGACCTTTGGAGACACAGAGGTGAACATTGGGACCAAGACGGTATTTCCGCGCTGGGAAGAAATTTTCAAGAAAATCAAGCAGGAGGAATTCCCCGAATATACCCCGCACAATGATCCTAATACAAGAAGACTCGATGATGAAGTCCTCCTGAATGTCCGAAAGGCATATCTGCACATAATGGCAAGCATGACTTCGATATTCCCCTACATCAAACTCCTAAAATGGCTTATTGATCACACTGACACATAAATATGTTTGATTAAGGACTACAACGACGATTGTGTCGGGGTTTTCCTCCCAGTGGAAGTTCAAAATTACTTCAAACTCAGAGAGCCAGAGGATTGGTTGAAGACTGGTTTTGTTTTGAGTTTCTATGAGAAACACGACATCATCAAGGTGATGGCTTCCTAGTGGAGAGAGGATAAAAAGTTCACCTATCAGACCTCTGGCTGATACTTGACGACCAACCTAAGAGAGGCTTACATCTATCTAATGGACCTCCTCTGTCAATTGCATGGGGAGAAATATTTCTCCATATTTTCAGAGGCTTGGATGCCTCTAGCTTATACTGTAGTCGTTTCTGGAATAGGTTTCAACTGGGGTGAAATCATCGCCAAACAAATGAGCACTTGCATATGACAAGATCAGACGCTGAAAGAGGGAGAAACCCCTTCCTTTTACATGGCCTATTATCTATTGGACGTCATCTATGCCAAGAACGTCTTTGCCGGAATGAAATTAAGTTGACATGCCTTAGAACTCCCGGTCCATGTATATCTCGACATCTTGTGGGAAAATAGGTACAAGAAATCCTACTCTCTCATATGCGATCAGTTTATCGGACGTATTTATTTCTTGTTGTTAAATAAAGAGTGCCCAAGGATATCAGATGCATCCATAAAGGTTGTATCGAAAGTTGGCCATTGGTATCTAGATGAGAATGATACCTACATCAGGGTTTTCAGTGCCACCGGAGCACCCCATCTGTTACCTGTATATGTCCATGATTGACTAGTAGTAGGGGAAATCTGTTATCATAACATCCTACAAGGTTATAATGCTACTTTGGTAAATGATAAGAAGCGGGCCTTCATACCCCATGGGTTTCATATTGGTTTCTACATGGTAAAGGACACCATGTAGGCCAAGAAAGAAGGGTTAAGACAATTGGAGTTCTAATTCCAGACTGGCCATTTTCGCAAGCACGACCCCAAGGGTCTAGTCCTGAAGCACGCATCACAGGTATCATCCTGCTGGCCATACACCCATGACTGGTTTGAGGATGAGATCTTCAACGAAAATTCTCAAATATGGGATGAGGTGGTGGCAAGGATGACTAACCCTAAAGCAACCAAGTTTAAGGCCATGAGTTGGGATAAGCAAGAAACAGTCTTGGAACAATCGGCTCAAGAAATCCTCAGGACCAGCAAAGAAAGGATGGCACCCGAATTAGTCGAAGCGGTGGAAGCTCCTCAAGAAGCCACTGAAACAGAAGAGTTTTCCTAGGTAACCCCGGTACAGGACATGAATTTCCCCGAGGCTTAAGATGTGCGGGAGAGAGGGGTACTCATGTATCAACAAACCTAGTAGATAATGAATCGGATGTGGGATAACCTAGACCTTATAAGGTTGCCAAGACTTCTGACCGATAGCCCAGAAGAAAGCCCGGCAGGGCCAAGCAGCCCTGATTTCATGAACCTTGATAAAATCAACAGGTCAGATGACTCTAAATCCACAATGCCACCATATGGATCACTGGTAGGTGTGATGACTCAACCAGAGACAAGCCAGGTATCAATAGAAACAAGCATGCCTAATCCTTTGAGCGAGTTTATAAATATATATAGTGATGATGAAAGCTCGAAGGCATCTCACGGGACCCATGTGCATGTCCAATAAGAAAAGGGACTTGAGAATACTTCTTCTTCTACTCCTGAGTGTTACACATCAAAATTACTCACTTCATTAGTGTCGCAAGTGTCGCATTTTGTTCACAAGTGTCGCAAGTGTCAAGGAAAGCATATTGCTATGATGCATATTTCGTGCCTATAACGACATGAGAAGGACACTTGACACACATCAAACACTTGATTTGGAAGAGGAGTAAGGGTTAACTGGGCTTATGAACCTCTTGCCATCTGAAAGAACCCAAAAAACTGAGTTTTTGGAGGAGAGCGCTCCCTTATACCTCTCTAAGGAGTGTTGGCGCCGCCCTATACACTATATGGGAGCGCTACTACTTTTGGGAGTGTTGGCACCCCCCTAAACCTTGTCAGGGGGCGTTATAATGCTCTGACACTCCTTTTGAGGGAGCGCTACCTATTATGGGTAGCAGTTGGTTTGTTGAGAAGAATGGGGGAAAGATCTTTTCAATCTTGGAAGGCAGTTGGATTTGAATCCCTAGTCTGACCATAATCTTAGGGAAGATCCCTAACTCAAGGAGGAAAATCCTCAACTCACCCCAATGATATCTCAAGTGGTTGAACCTCTCCAAGGCTATATAAGCAAGCTTTCTCATGGTGAAAAGGGGAGCTGGATGGAGAATCATACCAAACTTATGATCTCATAAGTGATATTTGGAGAAGGGATGAGAAGCATGAAACCTATGATCTCATAGGAAACACATAGTGAAGTGGAGGCTAATCAGCGAAGCTATCGTCATTTCGATCGTGGAGCTTTTGAGCAAGGGTTAGGCAAGGAGAACTTGACGAAACTGCTACATTCCATCTATGGTTGTAACTAATGTTTTTCCCTCATTAATGTAATATGCTTGGCATGTTTCTTTCTAATTTGTGTTTGACATTACATGAATTTGTCTCTAAGTAGATAGGTCTGCTTCGAACTAATCTCGATAGAATAGGAAATGGTTGTACTTTGTTCGTCCACAGGGGTTATCGAAGAGCTCAAGATTGGAGTTCAACTCGGAGCGTGTAGGGACAAACATCGGTAAAGGTACGTCTTTCATCCTTCCTCTTCATGCATTAGTTTGTGTAGACCTAAAAGGAAGTCAGTGACCATGATAAGCAATTTCTATCTTAGAGTTAAGAGTCTAGCTCTTTGAGGTGATCTACCTGTTTGTAGGAAGATTTTCCTTCAACAACAAATTCCAAACCCAGGAGATCCCATAGAAAGAAAAATGAGCCGAAAGTGGCCTCGACATGAGGAGACTCAATACACCAGAGACCCGAGAAGACAATCCAAAAGACAAGTCAGAACCAGACGATTTAAGGGAAGGATCCCCACTAAATGAAATCGACGATTCAATAGTTGATGAACAAGTAAGTATCGAGTCTTTTCCCGACGCCTCTATTCTTCTCGATACTCAAATCCCCGACAAGCGACAGGTGAAGGTTGGGCCTTTGGAGCATAATGATAAAGTTCAGGAACCCGATCTTGAACAAGTATACAACACCGAAAATTTGGGAAACACACTCACATGGGTTGATCAACAGATTCCCGAACCTATGGACCAGGTAGCCGATATTTATGAGATATCCTACGATCGAAAGAGGAAGGCCATCATCCAGAGAACTACAAATAAAAGGAGGATCACGTTGGATCACTCCATCCTCATCACTACAGAGGAAAACTTGATAAACACAGAAAATGCCAGAACATCTGAGCTCCTCGGCGTGGGGATGGTGCTCTCGGATGCCAACCTTTTAGAGCCAAATGAGATGAAAATAAGTTGGTCACCGCCCTGAAGGAACTAGAACATTTGCACCACCTGGATGAATACTATCAGGGTGTCACTCAGACCATGGTATACCTAAAAAGCAAGTTCGAAGAATCTTACAACCAATTCAAAAAAGAGAGGCACCTTTTTACTACAAAGATAACTAAGCTCCAAGAAGACAATCTCATGGCACTCACAACATGCAAGGATATGAAGCGGTGGCATGAGAGGGCACAAAAAGTTGTGGAGAGACTCAAATACATTGATACAGTTCAACAAGATTAGGATAAAGAAGAACACGACATCTGTATGCTGCAAAAGCAGTCTTGATCGCATGAAACATTCAACCGAGTATTGGGCTAAGATGTCTCAGGAACCACACCGAGAAATTCAAGAGCAGTGGGCCAAATGAGAGAAACATTGGGGGAATATTAACAAAGCAATAAAGGATATTAGACTCCCTGAGTTTGGAAACTCCGACAACTTCGTCGACTTGTGCGACTAGTCGAATCACATACCAAGTAAGATTTATTATGGGCCTAAGAGCTAGTGAAGGTGACCAACACAACGTCGGGACAAGTGAAAAGATTTATGGAAAATCCGATTAGATCTTGGACTGTGCTACATCAGTTAAACACCAGTATATTGAAGTATCGAGTGCATGCGATGGAGGTGAGAGGAATTTATGCGGCTCCAATGGAACAACACAGATTTCCATGGGCCAAAACTTGTGAGGAGTTGTTTATCAGTTGGTCGGAGTATGAGAAAAGTCACCATTTAAAGTGATATCTTGAGTTGACTATTAGAAGAGGATGCCACATGGAGAATTTTGTTTTGTTTAAACTACACTTAGCCATTATTTTCAGTTTAATTTTATGTTATAAATAAGAACATCAACCAATTAGTTAAGGGTCGATGGTTTTTGCAAAAACTCTTTTTGTCTGGTTGTTAAGAATTATTTTGAAGTTGCCTTTAATTGAGAAGTCCTTCTTGACCAGAGACAAGTTATTTTCATCAAATGCATGTGATTGGATGTGGATAAGAACTATTTCCTATCTTGTTTCATGAATGATGTTGTAATGAGTAAGAGCTATTTAATGTATTGTCAAGTTATCTGGTGCAATATTTTTTTGTTATTTACTTTAATGATGAAGATGAATCATGGTGTTATTATTTGATGGATGATTAAGTAGGTGAATTACTTTTCTTACCATTGTCTTATCACATGTGTGTTTTCTTTCTGGTAATTAGTTTCTCAGACAATAATTGGATGCTCACATGGTTAATCTATTAGTACTAGGCCCGTGGTATAAAACTGTTGTTTGCATGCTTGAGAAGCGGGTTATCCCAAGTGTTAGCACTTGGTAAATTTCCTAGAGGTTGAAAACAGAAGAAATCTACAAAGGTAACTTTACCCAACCACTTTTGAAGCTGGAATATAGCCCTTCCAACTTCAAAGAGGGATCTCTCTATATGATTTAGCTATGTTTCCAATTTTAGATTTTAGTCTAGGTAAAGAGATAGGTAGGTTTTGTTGTCAAAGTGTTTTTTGAATTGGTTGAGACAGTCTACACATCCATTGGGCTATGGGGTCTGTGTTTAGTTAAATATGAAATACAACCAGAAACGTGAAGGAAGACTTCCACAGGGCGAGATAATATACTCACTGGATCTTTTAGTAGCTTAGATGATGGACAGAAGAAAAGATGAGAAAGATAATTTTAACTAAGAAGCAGTTAAGAATTTCTTAATTAAAAACACCAGAAGATAAACACTAAAATCTTTAGAGCCAGAAACAGGGTATACGAGATAAATCCTGCAACATTCGTTACTCTTAAAGATTAGAATTAGAAAACAAAATTATCACAAAGCAAGAATAACATTCAACTTAGAGAGTGAACGTCACCAGTGAATACACGCAAGAATCCTGTAAAAGTGCCTCCTTTTTATTAATGGAAGATCTCTTCAAAAAGGTTACAGTCTGATAGCGTTAGGGTGTGAAGATCAACCACCCCCAATACTTCGAAAGGTGAAGTATTTATAACTCAAATTACAAATTTTCCTGTCATAAATGATCAGGACGTGCTAATTCTATTTTTAGCCTAACTAATTTAAAAAATCTCCTAAATCTAAGAACTGCTTGATGACTTGGTGCAACTGCACGCGGATTTTTGGGTAGACCATTGATGAAGCCTTCGCATGACCTCATCTGACTAGACAGGTGACTGGACCTGGACAACTCATCTGCTAATCGAGCAGATCGCAGAGTTCCTCCCATCTGAGATGACTAGGCACAGTGACTTTGAGCAGTCTTCGATACACTTCGTCCATTTCTGTATACTTGGCGAATGTAGGCTTGGTGAGGAATATGTATAGAATCTTGTGCTGAATACTAATGTCCCACTGAAGGGCATCCAAGAATTCTTTGTTGGTAATGCTCCCTTGTATACTAGAAAACTTTGAACTGTCCTTAGACACCTCAACCAATCTCTTCTTGTAATACGGAAGTGTCATCAATTTATCATTAATAATGTTCAGACCAGGTAGACCTTTCTTTTGGAGAGCCTCAATCTTATTGAAGAACCTTTGTACCCCCTGGTCCATGATCTGAACCTTTTCTTCCAGCTGAAGCATTAGTCCTCTCTTGGTCAGAACTCTTTTGACCTCAAGGATGGTCTATGTTCTGTCTTCAATCTTCCGCTCTTCTAGCTCTTCTCTGGTCTTAGAATTGAGGAACTTGATGATATCATTCGCCTGTGTTGGAATCTCCCCCAATTCTACTATGATCTTCTCAATAGCCTGTTTTCTCCTCTGGACCAACTCATTCTTCTCAAACATGATTTGGATCATGGGCCATATCTCATTTATGGACTTTGTGATGTCTGTCCATACATTCTCTTTGACCTCAGCCAAAGTCTTCCCTGCCACTGTTTGCTTTCAGAGCTGTTGTAGCTCCTACTTGAGCTGCTCTGTTACCTGCTTTTCCTTGGAGAAACTGGTCTGGAAGGAAGTTTTGAGTTCCTGGAGGTTATCAACTTCCTTTTTAAGCCTGTTGATCTCTGTCTCCTGCAGGTTCATCTTTTCCATGGATTTGGCGAGGTCGAGTGTCCTCTCTTGTGATGTCAATGGAGTTGCGGATGGGATTGTTGTCACTGTTGTTGTGCTTGCTCCTGAAATCAGAATGGAACTCAATGGAATGACTTCCATTGGCTTCATCTGCTCCTTCTCTTTTAATAATCTCTCCATCTCAGCTTCCATTTCTTTGAGCTATGCGTTCTGCTCCATCAACAGCTTGAGAATTTCATCCTTCTCGCCTTCTTTCTCTGCTATCTCCTTCGCTTGTGAGTCCTATGTGGGCAGGAGCTTTAGTTGTTTCCTCGGGGAGGCAATGTCAACATTCTTTTTCTTTATCATCTCCTCTGCTGCTTTGACATTTGAAGGGTCATAGCCGATCTTGAGGACCATCTCCTCCAAAGTTTTGATTCTATTGTCCTTCGCAAAGGACGAAATCTTCTCCAGCTTGATTTGTGTCTGAGCATTGTTCAGTGACACCTGCAATTTTGTTGCCAAAGTGGAAGCATGCGCCAACGTATGGAACACCATTTCCCCTGTCTGTTTGTGCAGATCCATATGATCTGCTGGGTGCACGTCCTTCGTCTGGAATTCGAAGGTGGCCCTCTTGTAGTCTGTGATCACCTTGGGGTCTGGTACCTGCGCCTGGAGGAAGGCCATGTGCATTCTGCCCTTTTCTGTGTCAAATTTCGACAACAGCCTATGCTACGCAGTCGACGCCTGCTTCCGAAACTGAGCATAAGTACTGCTGGTAAGGGTCTGGTTCTTTTTCTTGATTAGCTCGTACTTCTCGAAAATGCTCAACTTAGGCCCAATCTTGCCTGGCTGAGTGTCCAGTGGGGAGTCAATGGATTTCTTCGGTACTATTGGGGTGATGTCCTTATGAAGGCTCGAACCGAAGGATGGAATCACAGACTTAGTCACAGTGGTAGGCGGGGCTTCTTTTTCTCCAGTCGGACCAAGAACTAAAATTGTCTTGGGCCTCTTAGTGTGCAACTGGAACTCTTCAGACGATACCTCCGTGACAGGCGGAGATAACTCTTGTCGAGGCCTTTTTTCCTTAGGGACCCGTGGCATGCTCGTTGGTGGCACAGTGGTTGGGGGAACCTACTGTTCCACTTCGACCAAGGTGTCAGGCACCCACACTATCCGATTGGCAAATTTTTCAATCTCGGGCTTGGACACATGAACATACGGGATGTTTTTGTTCTTCACCTGCATTTCTGAGATGATCCCGCATGGATCATAATGCCATGGGAAGCTTAAGAAAAACTTCATCTCTCTCAACATCCGGTCTGCTTCTTCCCCGGTGCCATGACTATTGCAGATGAAGGAGCCAATCTGCTCCTTGATTCTAAGCTACTGCTTTTTCTTCAAAGATACAAAATGGATGTCATCTGAATTCATGATTTGTCTTATATACTCTAAAGAAAAGATTCTGACCGACACATATTTGGGCAGCTTATAGGGTGCCAACTCGCACCCGTATACTCTGATCTCGGAATGGTTTTGATACAGGTACCAATCCCCAGTCTTTGTGTTGTCTGAGAGGTGCAGGATCCTCTGAACTTCATTGTTTATTCGAGGCTCGGGCCTACCACCTAGCATGCTTACCACAGGGTGGTAGAAAAGATAGATGAATGCCTTGAAGCTATACTCTGTGGAGTTATGCTTCAACAAAGAGGTCCATGCTGTGACTGCCTGAGGCCTTCCATATGTGTCCATCTTCTGCATGGAAAAACTAAATTTATCTGCTTGAAAGAAAACAAACATGTAGGCCAGTATAGATGAATATCTGAACATGCCTTCCGTGCCAAAATTCACGAACTGTTCATGAATATTGTCTGCCAAGAAGGTGCTGAAATCAAACTAGGTGGTGGGCTTTTCATCAGTGGAGAAAATGGATAGAAAACCCAGAATGGGCTCATCTACCCACTGGTCCGAATAGTACCCTAGCAAAGCACAAAGGAAAGAAATGACCTGGTTTCCGTTAGTGGAGAACATGGATGACGGGTAAGGGGGATTTTTGGAAGGAAATTGAGCGGAGGTGGGAAGGAAAAGCTTGAATATTTGAGCTCTCTGGGGAAAATTCATCTTCTGATACAACTCTGTAAGGATTTCCAGGTTGAAAGGAGACGCAGAGTCGGCACAGGGAATTTGCATCATCTGGTCTATGTCTTCGGGTGTGATGAGGAACAGGGTGTCTTCGGATGAGGAGATGATGACTCTTTGTTTAGGAATATAGTGAGCCTGACATTTAAGTGCAAACTCGGGAAAATGGTGGATCTGGGGAAAAAGGTAAAGGGGTAAATTGGACTCCTAGAGTCCAATTTCATCACTCTGGTCCAGGAACACTTCCCTGAGCCATGACTGGAGGTCTGAGAAATCGAAATCACATTTGGTATCTGCGATTAATCTGTCTTTGTCGACCAATGGGATCTTGTCCAGGTCGACAGGAGGCGGAAGAAATGGATTCTCCTCTCATTCTGCTTGTCTGGGCTTTGGTGTCATTTCTGCAACAGTACCTGCAATAAACACAAAGTTAGTGGGGTCGACTGACTGTGGATGAAGGCGACGAGATGTAATGGAGGAGAAAGAGATGATTTTCTCTGGTGCGATGGGTGAATAGTGAATGTGAGGGGAATAACAATAGTTTTATTTAAAACTGGGTCAGTTGGGCACGGGAGACAGGTCAGCTGGATAATGGGTGTGTTATCCAGTAATAAATGGCCAACGGATCACAATGAGGATGAGATGGCAAGTGACGGTGGCTAAAAGATACGGACGAGTGACGTGGCAGCTAGGGATTGGAGGTAAAAGTCGCAATAAGGGGCTTGCCATGAGTGAAAAGGGGGAAAGGGACTGACATCATTTGTGGGATGTGACTAACTCGGGAAAAAGTGGAACAAGTGGAACCAGTGGAAAATGATGTCCATAAGTGACGGGGGTCTGTCAGATAGTAGATGGTGACGGGACTTGGGACCAATAGAGTTATGCCACATAATACAAGGGACCCGCCAGAGGGAGATTACCTTTTCGGACCCCCCCCTTCAGTTAAAAGCAGATCATCCAGGGGGGTCCAAAATCCATTTAGGGTCGTCGATCTACGCACCCATTTCCTGGCCGCAGATCTTAGCACGCCTTTTATCACTCATTCCGGACCCCCCCCCCCTCCATT
>JZKD02S2247691.1:305776-329056 GCA_000966675.3 Picea glauca
CCTCCTACAAATTCAAGACTTGTTGTTTTTGCTTAGGTTTTAATGTCCATCTTTATTATAACCAATTGGCCTCCACATTTGGTTTTTGATTTTTGTACTCTATCCCTTGATCATATTTTTTTTTTGTGTTGTTATATATAATCATTGGAGCCTGGACTTTCAATTTTTTGATATCCCTATGAGGGTAGACTAGGTGTCTAATATTTTTGGCTTATGATGGCTACTTTGCAAGACACCTTTTTTTATATATCACATGCACGTGCATATCATTTTTTAATAAAGTTTAAAGTGTTGATTTTTATAGCTTTGGGAAAGTATTCTCACATGACACTAGGTGTTGGGCATGTAGGAATCATTGTGGGCACCACGTCACACTTTCAGTTTGGTGAAAACCCCCTTGGATTTGAGTGGGGGCTTCATGGGTTTGGTGATGGGCTTTCTGGGCTTATGTTGGGGCTTCACACCCAAAAGGAAATCTTAGTTTGATGTTGAATTGTGGAGGGGCTTCTATGTTGACCCCCAAGGATTATATATAAAGGAGAGAGTTCATTGTGACATCTCAGTGTATCATAGTGGAAGAATGGAGTTAGCATAAGTGAGTCTGTACTTGTGCTAGGAGGCTTGGGGATTTCAACAAAGGAAAATTATGATAGGGTGGAAAATTATGTCTCTTGTGTGTTGATGATTCATCTCTTATCTTGTTGTTTCCGTTGCATATGTTTTCAGTCAATAATTTTAGTGTAAATTTGTTCAATGATAGTTAGATCACTAGGAAGCAATTTTCAAATCTGAAATTAGTCACATAGAGTTGCATGTGAAAATTGACATGGTATCAGAGCTTGGGATTTAAATCAAAGGGGATCATCTTGTGACACATTTTTGGATAAAACACTGGAGGAGCGTTGTTCTTGTTCTTGTTCCAGGTAGGTCACAGGTGATATCTCTGAGAGGGAGCTACAGTGATGGTTGCAAGTGGCAACATGTTATATGGTATCTAGTTTGAGACATGGAGTAGACCATCTAGACGAGCAGTTTTGGGATATTGTAGCTCGGTGTTATGGCAAGTTGGGAGTTCTGGTGGATTGGCGAAGAGCCTGGATCACAACAACATGTTGTGTGGCAGATTTCCAACCCCGTGGATGAACTTTCGATGACTTGTCATGGTGAGTTACGATGGGTACATCTCAGGTGCTTTAGCATGGATGAGATGACTTAATATGTTTGGCAAGATAATGAGATAAAGTTTTCATTGGGATAGAGAGTTGTACATTGTCGAGGTATGAAAATGTATGTGGTATTTGACCCAGGAGGATGAGGACATTTGAAAAGATGAGTTGCAGAGGTCTAGAGTGGAATAGACTGAGTGTCAAACTGTAGTTTGGGACTATTAAGACAAGGACACAAGATCAATGGTAGCATGTGTAGACACATAGATGTTTTGGTGACTTGGATGACGGGATTGGGTAGAATTTCATTGGATGGTCATGACTTGGGGAATAAGGATGATTTCCTTGGAGGATTGCATGGTTCTTATCTAGTGAGAGCCATCAACACATGATAGGGGCACATGATTTGTTCGTGACTTTCACAATGTATGACCCAGGTATGTACGAGGAGCTTGGTAGGAGGACCAGACATGTAGTACAGTGATCTAAAGCATTTCGAACGGAGTCAGGGGGTGTGTTGCAAGTGGAAAATGTGCTATGGTGCCAAGAGTGTGTTCTTAGCCTCAAGGATTGAGGAGTAGGACTATGCAATGTTGTTCCAGGATGGATACGTGTTATTGGATGTTGATTTGATCTTATTGAGTTTTGGGAACTTTTTGTGCAAGGTATTTGTGCACGAGAGATGTTGTTAGGGATTGATAGGATATGGACTGATTGTCTCCAGGAGGAGACTCGGTTGGTGTCCAAGGAGGATACAAATGATTTGAGTGTAATGAATATGGCCATTTCGCTTCACAATGTCCACACCAAAGGGGAAGGGGAATAAGGAAACATGCATCAGTAGCAGAGGTTGATGAAGTTTCATACAAGTTCCAGAGGGAGATATTTCTGGTCTCCACCCTTTCAGGTATAGTCTCCAGCAGGGGGACTTAGTTGGTAGATAGCGGAGCATCTTTCCATATGACATGTGCTAGAGAGTTGTTTGACACTTTCACAAAGATTCACTCAAACTTATGTGTGGAGCTTGGCACGAGAGTCAAGCATGCAGTACAAGTATCTGGTACAATATCATTTTGATTAGATTTAGGAGTGGTGTTGAGGTTGTCAAATGTGTTATGGGTGCCAGAACTCAGGAGGAGTGTTCTCTAAATATTGGAGATTGAGAGGAAGGGGCACCACATATCATTTTGAGATTGACATGTATTTTTGTGCCCATACAAACTAGCTTCAAATTAGTGATGGTTCTTGGAGTTAAACTAAGGGGAAAACATATGCATGTTGTGACCAAAAAGAGCAGAGAGATAGATGAGGAGGAGTAGGTGGCTCCACCAGTGGTGAGGCAGGTGGCCCCACTAATAGAACAAAGGTAGCAGGTAGCTCCACTAGTGGTGAGGCAAGTGGCCCCACTGAGGGAGTAGGTAGCTCCACTAGTGGTGAGGCGGGTGGCCCCACCAATAGCACATGTACAAAGGAAGAAGGTAGCTCCACTAGTGGTACATGCTCAGAGGGAACCAGAGTTCAAAGGGATTGAACCCTCAAGATTCAAATGGGAGGAGCAGCTTCCCAAGACTATGCAGAGGACAATGGACATGGATCAAGTAGCTCTGAGGGATTCAACAGACACAAAGGGAATCTGACTTCAAAGGGAGCCAGGAAGCTTAGAGGGAGTATGACTTCATAGGGAGAGTCAATCACTCAGTGGGATCCAACCTTCAGTTCAAGATGGGAGAGAGGCATCTTCCAAGACTGTCATGTAGGTGTCATGGGTTGAGATGGATAGACAATAGGTTCATAGGCACGAGGCTTCTAAAAGCAGGGTGTCTTCCAAGATAGGATCATGTCAAACAACATGATTTTCTTCAGTGACCGAGGATGAAACTAGTTAGGAGGATTGGAGGGTAATTTTTGCTTCGATGACAAAGGAAGCATCCAATCAGACAGATTGGAGAGCATTTGTGGTAGAGGATCCAACACCGAATACATAGCTACTTCCAGGTGATGATGGAGGATGGAATGCCTCCCTCTCTAAGAGGGAGTGTTGATGCTTTGGTAGCATCAGGAGGCATTCCCACTTGTGGAGTGTGGTGAGAATACCTTCCTTGCTAAGAGGGAGCATTAATTTTTGTAGCTTCAGGCAAGTATTCTCACATGACACTAAGTGTCCTCATATTTGGTGATATTGTATTAGTTGAGAGGACTGGTTTTTGTCCTCAGATTTGAAGGATTGGATAAAGTTACATAACATAACTATCGTGTCTCTTGTGTATTGATGATTCATCTCTGATCTTATTTTTTTCGTTGCATATGTTTTCAGTCAAAAATTTCAATGTAAAGTTGTTCAATGATAGTTAGACCACTAGAAAACAATTTTCAGATCTGAAATTAGTCACCTAGAGTTGCATGTGAAAATTGACATAAATGTGTTATTTTCTTAATGTTAAACATGAATAACAAACAATATATCCAAGAATATCTCAGGATAGCTCAAATATTTAATTTATATCCAAAACCCTTAAGGTAGGGTAATATCATACAATAATCCTCTTATGGAAGGATAAAGACATGTTTAGATGCCTCTTTGAGGGGGAAACTTCCAATTAGGGAATTCTCCAATACAATGTTAATTGCTTGACATATATCATAAGGAGGACTCCATCCTTACTTATAGTTACCTAGAAATCCCTAACCCTAACCACTAGTGGCTCTTACATTAATGACTATGCCATATTACATTTATTGAATGGTAACTACCTAGTGGATCTTATTTTATAATAACTAACATATTGGATCTCATCCACATTATATTAAATTACCACCATAACTATCCTATTATTAACTCTAATGGACCCCTAGCCCTAGGGGGGATCCCACCATTTTATCCTCGTTTGAAAAGCATTGCCCTCAATGCTTGTACCTATGATGTACATCAACAAACTAGGGTGCCATGTGTGGATGCTATCATCAATGTTGAGAAGGAATTTGTACAAGAAATGCATCCATAGGCCGAAGTCCTAGATATTGGTGGTGTCTTCAATGCTAAGAATGGAGTAGTCCAAGAAATGCATCCATAAGTCGGGGTCCCATGTATGGGTGTGCATGTTAGCTCCCCACTAATGACACATGAAAATAATGAATGGTTGAGTTCTTTGTTGAAGATGCTCATCAAGGTCATATGGATCAAAATATTCGTCCACGCATATATTAGGACCATCCATAACAAAAATATCATTCATATTGCGTCAAAAGGGTGTTTGTGGATCTAGATGGAACATTACCACTAGGGAAGATTCAAATTGAAAAATGGTAGTCATAATTTGATCATGATTCCCTAAATGATGTTCACATGGAGGAGTATATTCATCAAAGAGAATCTTAAAGTAGTTGTCTTCACATAAGTGAAAAATGTCCATATACTATTCTTCACAAGCTTCTTCTAAATCATACCATGCAAATATGTCTATCTAATTTTTGTTGATACATTCGATAATACATTCCACCATTGTCTACATCATGTGGTTCCACTAGGGTTTTGAGGCTATAACTTGAAATAGTTTTAAATTTTTCAATACTTATTAGAATCGTTATCATGACCCCAATTCAAAAATGGCACAACCATTCTACTTATAATGGCACTAATCCCACTACAATTTGGTGCATAAACAAAGAGAAAAGTGCACTACAAGAATTTATTGTGATAGTTTTGAGTCACAACTTAAATAGTTGTAACTTCCATGATACATCCCAGAATCTCTACTATGACTCCAAATCTGAAATGGCACCCCAACTTTGTTTTTGATGGCAGTGGTATGGCTACAATATGGTTCATAGATAGAGAGATAATTGTATGCAAGAATTGTTTGTGGTGGTTTTGAGGTTGCAACTTGAAATAGTTGTAACTTTTTTGATATTGCTCATAATCACTATTATGATCCCAATTCAAAAATGGAACCACTTTACTTCTAATGGCTGCAATCTAGTCCAAGCAAATATGTAAATAAATAATGCTTCCCCTTGGCCCAAGGAAGTGATATGATACCGCTTGTTATGATCATTAATGTTGAATATGAATTAAAAACAATATATCCAACAATATGCTAGGAAATATATAACACCTTTTTTTTTTTTTCCAAAACCCTTAAGGTAGGGTAACACCATGCAATTATCCTTTTATAGAAGGATAAACACCTACTCACATATCTCTTCAAAGGGGCAACTTCCAAATGGGAAATGTACCAATACAAAGTTAATTACTTGACATATCCCATAATAAGGATTCTATCTTAATTTATAGTTACTCAACAAGCCCTAACCCTAACCACTAGTGCCCCTTACATTAAAGACTAGGTCATATTACGTTTATTGAATGATAACTACCTAATGGGCCTTTTTAATAATAACTAGCATAGTGGACCCCATCCACATTACATTAAATGACTACTAAACCTATCCTATTATTACCTCTAATGGGCCCTTAGGCCCCCATTACATCACTAGGGGAATGCCACCAAAAGGAGACATTTTCTTAAAAAAAAAATAGTCCAATCCAGATAGTTTTTGAAGGCAATCAAAGATAATTTTCCACGTCATTGTGTGCTCAACAATTTAGATAGAAGAGAAAATTAATGATAATTTAGATGACCAAGAATCCTCTGTAATGTAATGGTTTGGTTCATTAAAGCACACAATGATCTTCGTTTGGAGAGTGTGTTCAAGGATTTGTAATTTCTTATGAGAGTAATAAAATAATGCCTTTAATGTTGGAGTTTTTTCATCTTCATTCGAGGTTTTCTCCAAGATATGATTTAAAAAAACAAATTGTATGTTCTTATTTGTTTGTGCTTGTTCACATTTCCATGTTTTTGTTCTAAGTTTGTGCAACTAGTATTTCACCATTGATAAAGGAAAAGGATACTTGGGCATATTGGGCATAAACAATGACAATAGCATAATAGTTTTTCCACTTAAGATTTGCTTTGACAAATTGTCTAGACGCATAGCTTCAATAATTTATTTATCAATTAATCACAACTTCCACAAGTAAAAAATAACATCTTGACCAATTTATTTGTCAAGTGTTCAATGAAGACAACCACAAGGGAGTGATATCTTCTACTAACATAATGATTGATTATTTGCAAGGGTGAATACGCTTGCTTGCTTAACCTTCACCTCCTCCTTTATGAGACATATTATTGGTTGTGTGTGTGTGTCTGTGTGTGTGAAACAACTATAAGATACCCCTATTTTGTAACTTTGAATTTCTTTTAAAACTATAAATCTCTTCCCTAATGGTTAAACTAAGTTATTCCCTTTCTCAATTCTCTAACCAACAACTATACTTAGTCAACAATATAGGGACTTTAAATTAAATTCAAATGCTATTTTTAGCACTTGATGGGTTTAGAACAAACACCTAAACTCGAAAATATTGTTGGAGCCTCTTGTACCTTCTAGTAGAATCATTGCTTTGGATTCAAAATGTTTTCAATGAAAGTTAAAGGGATCTATTTTTATCTATACATCCAATTCCAATTTCCTACACATAACAAAGCCCATTTTCCCTTTACAAGAAATTCAAATCACTATCACATGGAGCTATCTAATCTTGTAGCAACTTTTCTCTCTAGCAAGTTATTTGATAGAATTTGATAATGGAAAATCATGATTTCAATAATGAAATTCTGCAATTTTTCAAATTATTACACTGCAAATGGATTTGTAGATACCCATATTCATTGGAACAACTCCATATTACAATTTCAAGGATTAAAACTTGTAATTCCAACAATACATAATTTTTATTTTATTTTTATTTTTTATAAAATTTATTAAAAAATATGTGAGAATAATAAATAAGATAATTAATCATCAAATATATTAATATATTATTTGATATTTTAAAATAATTTTGATTATTTTAAATAATAATTTTTTATTTTAAAATAATTTTGATTATTTTAAATAATAATTTTTTATTTGATATTTTAAAATAAGTTTGATTATTTTAAATAATAAATTTGTATGTATATTTAATTTATAATTATATGTATGTCAATAATAAATAATAAGTTGTTTAGTAATTTTTTCTTTAAGTAAAAATTTATATTAATGTTTACAATATGTATAATTTAGTATTCCCTTATGTTCTAAAAGCAAAAAGGCCTACCCCAGTGGGGAAATGAGGCATAATGTAGTTGTTTCAGACTTTCCCATAAACTGTAATATATAGCTATAAGTCTAAGGTGGCCATAACCATGTCTGAGAACTAGAAAAAACATTTGCAAAAAATATGGAAACCATATAACATTCTAAAAAGTATTAGGAACCTGAGGTTCCATTTTTAGAGGGTCACCCATGGCAGAGGAAGCTCCAAGACTGGTGCTAGTAGCAGGGATGCCAACATTTGGACCAGTGGAAGGAGTTCCAGGACCGAGACTGATATCAACAACATGGGTAGCAGGTGGTTGAAAGACGCCTCCATGTTTGCGAGCCAGTTAGGTGATAACTTTCAACAAATACTTGTTCTGAAGCTCCAACATTTCCATTCTACCCTTTATCTAATGAAAGTAATCATCTTTGGGCAGTATGTCGAGTGCAACCATGGTTTTGACATGCCAATAGAGATCGAGGGTATGGAAAAACTTGGAGTTTTTGGTCCTGGCGCAACCCAGATGTGGAATCACTCCCCCTACTTGGAAATCAACTTTTGTATCCTTAGTGAATTCCCAGACTAGGCGGACCTTAGCTTCCAGGGCCGACATGACCACTTTGTCATCCACAGGCACATGTTTTTCATAATGCTCTGCAACATCCAATGTTTCCTTTGATGCGTGGGATGGCCCAGCCCGAGAGATACCAACGCCTGAAGAGAGGGTTTATGACTGCGAGGTGCCATAGTAGGGGAAAACATGGCAAAGGGAGTGATAGATCCACAGACAAAGGGAATGCAAACCAACAGGAATGTATTTGATAGAGTCAAGTAGTAGATGTTAGAACTGAAAATGAAGGTGAGGGGCACCTTTAAATTTTCGATGAACTTACCAATTTCTCTATCATTCACATGATGAGCCATGATGATCGGTTTCATGGGAAGAAGCTCCCCAATTCCCATTCAATATGTCATTCATGTCCTTGGCATAAAGTCTTGCAGTGGTTCATTTGTCAACATGATGATCATACAAGCACGTAACTTGTGAAGAGATTGGGTAATCCTTCTCTCCCACATGCGAACAATCTGGAACCTCATGTCTGTCCTTAACACATTCAACCTCATAATGACGTTCGGTACTATCACTTCTAGAAGCTGTGGAAATCGACAAAGGCGGGAGCTTTGGAGTAGCAATGGAGGTGACATTTGGGGTGCTACGATGCGACGGATGGGTTCCCAATTAACTTGGGCCATGTGCCACACATTTTGCAACCGCCCTCTATGCTTGCATGTGTTACACATTATTTTGGTCGCCTCAGTGATCACCTTACAACATGTGTGCATGTTCCTTAAAAAATACTAAAGAGGCTTTCTCCATGGAAAAAGTGATTTACTTTCCTTTGCCAAAAACCATATGAAGGAAGGTCGTCGCACCCTGCTAATACATAGGGTGCGACGATGCATGATCATCGCATCCTGCACTATACCTTGACTGCGAAGTCATCACATGATGCTAAGTATGTATGGTGCGACGATGCTTAAATCTTGGGAAAAGTCAAATTTCACGAATGTTCTAGAAGGGAATCTTCTAGAAGATGAGGTGGCCTCCGATCGGTTTGGATCTTACTCGCTTCTCTGATTTGGTGGGATCATCCTAATCTCCTCATCCATCTCTCTTTCACACTATATAAAGAGGGATCTCTCATGGGAAAGGCTAAGTTTGAATAGGCTAAGATTTGTATGGAGAATTATGCTTCAGATTGTCCTTGAGAGCTTTGCTTTAGTTCTTCAAGTCAGATTGTGGATCTTCTTCATTCAAGGCATTTGGAGAAAATGTGTGTGGTTTGAAGCAAAGAACCATCGAAAGGGGACCTTGCAACATCAAGGCATGGGTTGTATTCTCCACTTTATATTCACTTAATAGATTAATGCATTTCTTCCCTATATAACCATCTCGTCTTCTATTGTATAATTCCTTGATCATATACATAGACTTCATTAGAATAGATAAATCTTTGTTCCTCTTATTTGTTGGTTTGTGACTCTTGGACAAGCTTGTTATTCTGCAAACTCAAGGAAGGAACTACAAAGACGACACTAGTGAGGAAAAGATTTGTTTAAAAGGTACGTCTCTTGTAACTCATTAAACTAACTCATTAAACTAGTTTATATGATGATGAAGTTTAAGGCGAAGTGTGCATTATGTTCTTTTTTGTTCTAGTTTCCAGTGGTATCTAGGGAGATATGTTTGTGTCCGCACTTACTGACTAATCCAATAACAAAATTGGTGACCATGCTGGGGATATGAATTTCTTTTGGTTTTTTGCCTCTTATTTTCTTTTAGCCTGCCTTATTTTGATTAAATTCATTCTCTGATTCTGTGGGTGATCCAACTAGACTCCCTAGGTCTGAAAGTTCAGTTAGATTTTTTGTCTTTCTTCCATTTTTCCCTTAGTTATAGCGATCGTCGCATTGTACTATATAGACAGCCTACAACAACCCTCTGACATCACACCCTGCTGATGAAAAATAGTGCGACGACGTCTCATTGTGCCCTATTGGTAGTCTGTGACAACCTTCGATCGTCGCACTACGCTCCACTGTCAGCCTGCAACGATTCCTATAGGAATTGTTGGAAGCACCATTTTTTTCTTTTTTCCACCCAGTTTTTCCCCAATTGCCTGGGATGAACTTCTGATACCGGTGTTGATTGTTTTATAAGTTTAAATCTTGTGTTCGATTGGTTTTTAGGAATTGAAATTCTTTCTTTATAAATTTTGAAAGTTTTGCTTTTGATTCTTGTCACAAGGGTATAATTTCTGGATCTTGATTTGAGTTCTTGTTTGAAAAAGGGTCTTTGATTTGTTTAGAATTTTGGATTGATTTTACTTTCCATATTCTTTATTGATTAAGAGACATTTTTGTTTGTATTTAATAAAAGGCTTTCCTATCATCTTCATTTTTTTCTATATTATGAGTTTTGATTTGGGAATTGTGTTGAAAATGTCTTGATTTTCTTGGATTACGATTTATTTTTCTTCATTACATCTCCGATCTGATTTGAAAAAGAAAGAACTAAAGTCACTTCTTATTTTTAGTAATTGTTCACAAGAAAATTCCCGCATTCGAAATATTTGATTAAGAGAGAAAATTGGAAAATTTTGTAGCTTATGATTATTTGGAATTTTGGTCATTCGAAATTGAGAAATTGTGATTTGTAACTTTTGTACTTCAGAAATACCTTCTCCCTACTATAATCAGAGTTCATTGAATTGAAATATTGCATATTCATGTCTTCTTTCATTTTATTGGGTCAAGGTCACAACGTCATCAGTTTCATTTCCATCTCCCTTTTGAGTAAACAACAGCGTTTAAAACACAACATAATTTTAAAATTTATTAGAAACTTTTATTTTCTAGAAATTCTCTTCACCAACATTAGCTAGGATAGCGCTTTCGAATAAGTTGTAAGGTACACTCTCCAAAGCATCAAAACACACAATAGTATCTTGTGATAGGGAGAGTTCAAATCCACTTGCTACATTTTGTCTTGGGAAACCCTTCTAACACAAGGGTCAATCATGAGGTCGCATTAGAACTGGAAGAGTTACTCACCCTGATTTGTTGATTTTAGTGTAGATATTGCGCGTATTATTGGGGGTCACTTGAGGGTATACCCACGATTATGTGTGGGGAGCTTCTTGAGTTGATTTTGGGCTAGATACCCTGCCTTTGCGCGTGGATCGGACTGTCAACAGTTTCCCCAAGCATCATTATCATAATTGGTAACCTTAGTAGCCTATCTCTTTAGGGTCTTTACACGAGGTGACTGTGGAGGGGCAAATCTTCACAGTACCTGGAATCATCATTGGCCAAACTCACACAGGCTCCTTGGAGGGTATACCCACTATTATGTGTGGGAGCTTGCACCAGGGTGTAAGTCCATTAAGTAGGTCATCAACATAACTTTTCCACTCTCTTTATCCCAGCCCCTTCTTGTCTTGATTTCGTGACGTTGGATTTCATCACCAACTAGTGACTTTGAAACAAGAAGGTTTGTTTGCTTGGTTTGATTTCTATATTTTATTAGTAAGTGTTGTTTGTTTCTCTAGCTGGCCATAGATTTGTTTCATTCTTTATTTGGTGCGGCCAACATCGGCCTTCGACGTTCACGTAGGATGCAAGGGTTACCTCCGGAAGATCCGGAAAGTTACCTCCCTTTGCTTCCTAACTCACCAGAGGGATCTTCTGAGGGGAAGTCAATAACGAAGTAGCCTCTGAGATTGGAAGTTCACATTCTTTAGAGGAATTCATAATTATTTTGGATTCTTTGGAGGCATTCGAACTTCCCATAAATCTGTTATTGACTGTTAGACAAGATCCACATTTTCTCTGGATGAACTCATCGGGAGAACTTGTTGTTGGCGAAAATATTGACGTACCTACTGGACCTAACGTAGATTCTAGAGTAGATGATCCATTTTTTCAAAGTGAATCATTTAGAACCCCGGTTCATAGTGCCAAAATTTTTAATCCTAGCTCAGGACACGATATTTTTGACACACTAGGAACGAGTTCTAATCAACCCATGGAATCGCAAATGAATGAGACGTATGTTACCTATACGATACCTTTAGATCATTTTACTGGCACAACCGGTAACGTCGTCATAGTTTCAGACCAATTGTTGATTGGTTCTCACTCAATTATTCCTCTCCATATTGCCCACTCTACCATGGTCCCACAAGCTACGATTGTTTATATTGGAAATGTGGTTATCACTCAAGCTCCTATTGGAACGCCACTTCCACTTAGACCAAATCCGTGACTTCCCCCTGGGTATAATGCTTTGAATACTTCCATTCCTATTCCCACCCAAAATCCATCCAGAGGGTCTAAAATTTTTGTTCCTCATGGGTATAATGTTGTTGGTCATTGTGTTCCTACACCTACCCAGGTTATCTCTGGAGGGCCTTACATTCCTCCTTCACCTTCACCTAGAGGACCGAATCATCATGGCCCTAGTAGCTCCAATATTGTTGGAGGCACCAGTCATTTTTTTCGCTTCTAGTTTTCAGATTCTTATTGGAGGCCAACCCCAACTTGGGGGGAAACCTCAAGTTGGAGGCCATAACTGAGTTTATGGACAAAATATACTTGCGTTACAATCCAACCTTGGAATCTTCCCTTCCAAGGGAATCCACAACCATCTGGGGCACAACACCCTCAAGTTAATGCTTTTGTACCCCCTAATTTCGGACAACCATATCCAGGTTCTATGAATCCTACTTGGGGTCAACATTTTCAGTCTAATATTCCTTTCCAAGGGAACATACCTTATCAACCACTCATGTTGTCTATTTTAATCAAAACCCTCCACAATCGAATTTGTTAGGAGTGTGTAACTATATATAGATTGCCTATGGTCCTACTGGTATACCTACGAGACTCCTTCCTCAAAACTACCAGTTTCCTCAAGTGAACAAACAATTGTCTTTTCTTGCTACTTTGGATTTACTGGATTTACCTAGGATTTTGAATGATCCTATTTTTCATTCTCCTTATTGGCCCGTCATATAAGCTAAATTACCATCTAACATTCCTAAGTTTGACAGTCGATCAGGAGAACACCGAAATAATCACGTCATGACTTTTCATCTTTGGTGTTCCTCCAACTCATTGATGGATGACACTATAATATTACGACTTTTTCAACGAACTCTCACAAGTTCGGCCCAAATGGTACATTGAGTTACCACAAGGATTCTTTAATGACTTCAATACACTATCCATGGCCTTCTTAACCCATTACCATTTGTCAATTTGATACGAGACAGGAAATGAAATTTTGAGTTCTTTTAAACAATCCTCTTCCACTCATATTTCTGATCATATCCATGAGTGGAGGAGAAGAAGATGCTTAATCAAAGTTCCCCTTCTTGGTCAACTATTGGCTAAGTGGTTTGCCAAATCACTCATTGGGCCTATCTCCCATGATGTTTCCATGGGTGGTGTCGTCACTGAAGAGAAAGAAATTAGTCGTGCTCAATATCTACATCTCATTTATTCGCAAACAGTCACACTTTACAACTTGATCTCTGATGCTCCTCGTCCTTCTATGAATCCTACCCCAACACTTCCATTAGCTTCTCATGCTACTGATAGCGTGATTGGAATCTTTCATGCTGAGACTCAGTCTACCCAAGCCAGTCATACCAATCCCAATTCTACCACTTCTAATGTACAAAATACTCCTACTCCTACTCCTTCTTCCGGTAAAACCTCTGAAGTTAATTCGGTTCAATCTACGCCTACCGGTAAAAATAAAAATAAAAATAAAGGGAAGGGTAAGAATAAGGAGGAAAAAAATAATAATCAACAATTTGAGAAACCCAAAACACAGCTAGTTGATGATAAAGATAAATGTAAACCTCGTTACCCTTCTCTTATTTGTGGTGACGATCATTATATGAAAGATTGTCCGTGACATGTTGAGGTTACTAAGTTCCTGCAAGGGACCAGGAAGCCTTCTACACCTGCCATCTTGTCATAATCATTTCCTTCTTAGCAACAAGCCTAATTGGTCATTCATGAACAACCTTATCCCTCTACATCATCTTATGTCCTTATGTGTATTGGTGACTCCAAGAAGAACGAAGTTGCAGTCGCAACTTGAGCCAAAGATTATTCTCCATCAAAGGAGAAATTTGACGATTTACCAACTTCATTGGTTCGACATCCTCTCCCAACTTCACCTCCAAACAGTCATCTTCATCTCAAAGGACTGGGCCTAGATACAGTTCTTCATCCTCCTCCCAAGGGCATTGTTCGAAAGTCTTCATTTAATCCTCACGCACATGCTACCCAAAACTACAATATTGTAGAAGACCTTGCACAATCACCCTTTGCGATGTCGGCTCTTAAAGTCCTTCAAAGTTGTCATACTCAACAAAAGGCGTTGTTAAAGGTTATTTGTGGAATTGATCCTACCGATACCAATTTGATAATCTTTGACTTGTAAGATCATCTTCCAAGGCTTCCTCCTCAATTAGCGTTTCAGATCGAAGTTGTGGAAAATAAAAATATATGTTGAACCGTTATTGATGAAGGAGCCTGACTTGCATTATGTCTGTTACTTGTTGGAAATCTATCAACTCTCCTGCCCTTATCGAGTCGCAAAATAATGTTAAGGCCTTCAATGGTACAGGGTTTAAACCTTATAGTGTTCTTCCTTCATTTTCTATTACGTTAGAAGGCAAAGATGTTAACATTGAGGTTGAGGTCTTTGATGCACCTCTTGATTACAACCTTCTACTTGGTTGTAGCTGGATTGATTCCATACGTGCAATTGTGTCTACCCTTTTTCGTGTGTTATGTTTCCCGCACCAAGGAAAGGTTGTCACTGTCAACAAACCGACCTTCGTTAATTCCGATTCACGTACTAGAAATGTACCTTTTATCTAGAAAACACCTCTTGGTTATGAGAATGTCGGTGTGGGTCTTTTAAAAGATTCCACCTTGATGGGTACATTTACTATTCCACCACCCGATATTCCTCCTCCTTTTTTCGCTTCGATTAATATGATCTCAACCTCTGTTTTTGAAACCCCCGAGTTTTATGACTCGTGGATAGTACCTAACTCTGGTGATTATCTCTATTATGGCGACATGATGCCTTTAAGTCCAGTCGAATCATCTTATCAAGTTATTAAATCGACAGCTCCTTCTCCTCCTCTCTGTGATAAATCTCCTGATCTGTTTCATGTGATCTTTCCTACAGATGAGATGATCATGTAGGTCATGTATATGGAAGATACTCCCTAGGACGATGGACATCATTGTTCTATTCTCTTCCTAGAATGTGACAACATAGAGAGTTACCAACGGATTTCGACTCTGCCTATCGTTGTTGTTATTTCTTCTATTCCTGAGTCAACACATGATGTTTTGTATGAAGGGAACTTGAGTAATATTTCACCTACCATCCCTCTTGACATATCGATTAAACCCGGAGTCGTGGAAAATATTCATATCGGTGCCTCATGTTCTACTGATGAGCTTCACACTTATAAAGCCCGTTTTCAAGAATTTTGTGATGTTTTTTCCTAGAGTTCTGAAGAAATGCCAGGTATTGATCCTGATCATATTGTTGTGCATGAGATTAAGACTTATCCAGACGCTAAACCCGTTCGACAGAAACTTCGCCCAGTACATCCACGTAAAGTTGTTGCTATCAAGCTTGAAGTTGAAAAACTTCTTAAGGATGGATTTGTCTATCCTATGGCTTTGACTATTTGGGTATCTAAGATTGTTCTGGTAAACAAGAAACAAGGCACGATCCGCTTTTGTGTAGATTATAGGGATATAAATAAAGCTTGTCCCAAAGACAATTATCTTACCCCTTTCGTTGACCACATCATTGACAACTGTGTCGGGAGTGAAATCTTCTCCTTGATGGATGGTTTCTCTGGCTATAGTCAAATCAATATTTTACCAACAAATCAACACAAGACTTATTTTATTTGCTCTTGGGGAACCTTCGCCTACTGGAAATTACCTTTTGGTCTAAAAAATGTTGGTGCGACTTTTCGGTGCGCTATGTCTTATTCTTTTCATGAAATTAAGAACATTGTACAACCCTATCTCAACGATCTACCAGTGCATTCCATGCGTCGTCAAGATCACCTGGTGCATTTACGAGCCAGTTTCCTATGCTTTCGTTATTATCGCATATGTTTGAATCCGCACAAATATATTTTTTGTGTGGAATCTGACCGACTTTTTGATTTTATCATGTCTATACATGGCAATTGGGTAGACCCCTTGAAGGTTGAAGCTATTCTTAATATACCTCCTCCTTCCACACTATGCCAACTCCAAAGTTTGCAAGAGAAGGCAAACATTTTACGTCGATTCATCCCCAATTACGATGAAGTAACGAAAGGATTTACTCAGTTCCTCAAGAAAGGTTACGATTTTGTATGGGATGATACTGCAAACAAAGACTTTGAGGCTATGAAACTCGCCTTAACCTGTACACCACTACTATTTCCACCTGACTATAGCCATGATTATTTCCTATACTTAGCTGCTTCAAACTCTACCATTGTTATGGTTTTATTCCAAGAGGATGATTCACACAATGAACATGTTATATACTATTTGAGCAGGAGTCTTACAACTACTGAAACCAAATATTTACATGTGGAGAAACTAGCCTTGGCGGTCGTTCAAGTTGTTCAACATTTTCGTCACTACATCTTATTACGCAGAACCACAATCATTTTTGATTGCAACCCCATGCAACATATCCTTACTCGACAATTTCTGGGGGGAAAGTACTCTAAATGGATAGTTATTCTCCAAGAGTTTGAACGTGCCAAGTCAAAGAATTCTTTGGTTTTTGTCAAATTGATATGTGAACTTCCCTCTACTGAGACAGAAAATGTGGCAGAGGATTCCTTACCCGACGAATCCCTTTTTCTGATCAATTCTAATGACATATGGTACGAATATATTATCATTTATCTCTAAACCCAAACTTTATGGCCTGATCTTTCTAGTACATATCATCGTCGTATATGGTATCAAGCCCATCAATACATTATCCTTGGTGATACCATTTACCGCCATGGTATTGATTTCATATCTCGATGATGTCTCACCTACGATGAAGCTGAGAAATATTTGAATGATTGTCACTCTAGAGCATGTGGTGGTATATGTCTGGGTATGCCACTGCCCAAAAGATCTTACGAGCTAGTAATTTTGGCCTTCATTGTTTAAGCATTGCATTACTGTTGTCGAGAAATGCCATGCTCGTCAAACCTACAACAATAAGATCCAATCTCACCCTACTCCTCTTCACCTTGTAGTTCCCATTGGACCGTTCACCAAATGGCGCATTGAATTCATGACATGTAACCCTCACTCGTCTGGGGAACATGGATACATTATTGTAGCTATGGATTATTTCACTAAATGGGCCGAGGCAATGCCTACATTTGATAATACTGAAAAAACTTCAGTGTTATTCATATTCAATCATATCATTACTAGATTTGGTGTCCCTCAAGCCATTGTTACTGATCATGGTATTCATTTTCGCAATTTTATGATGTCTGAACTTACTGAGAAGTTGGGTCTTCGCCATGAAAACTCAACCCCCTATTATCCACAGGCCAATGGCCAGGTTGAAGCAATTAACAAAGTTCTCACTACTATGCTTCGACGTATGGTAGAAATTCAGAAGTCAAATTGGCACACGGTGTTGTTCTCAACATTATGGGCCTATCAGACATCTGTTAATTTGCCACAGGATTCACACCTTTCTAGTTAGTATATGGTATCAAAGCAATTTTGTTGATTGAATGTGAAATCTCATCTTTGAAACTAGCCGTCGAACTTATCCCTAACACTTCTGCTGAAGAGGAACATCTTTTGTATTTAGTGCAATTAGATGAAACTCGTTGTGATGTCGCCTTAGCTATTGAAACCTAGAAAAAATGTGTTAAAGTCCAATATGACAAACATGTCAATCCATGTGTTTTTTCTGAAGGTGATCTAGTTCTTCTTTACGAGCAAGATCGTGATTTTCTGAGGGCCGATAAATTTGAGCCCATGTGGCGGGGTCATTATATTGTGAAATGAGTTTTGGAGAAAGGGGCTTATGAGCTGGGAGATTATGATGGAATCCCTTTGAGTGAACCCATAAATGGGCTTTACTTGAAGAAGTACTATGCTTAAATCATTTTTTGCATGAGTGTTGTGTATTTTTAGTGTATCATACTCTTGTGTGCTTTTTCGTTTTTGGTTCCACCTTTCGACTGCTTACCTTGCATTGTGCTTGGTTTCAGATGTCGGTGTTTTCACTACCCTACATTGGCTTCGCTGATGGTACTAGTTGCAGTACTCAAAACTTAGCGTCTGTTGCTTGGGCAATTTATGCACCTATGAATGAAATAATCAGTCTACATGGTGTATGCCTTGGTCCTGCAACCAACAATATCGTGGAATACAATGCAGTTATCAAGTTATTGACTGATGTTGTTTGACTTGGAATCAATCATCTTATTCTATGACTTGATTCACAGTTAGGAGTACTACAGTTGAGTAATGTTTATTCCATCCGGAGTCCTACTTTGTTAAGGGTATATTTATGAATTCACCTCTTGGAGCATCATTTTGATTACATTGAATATCAACACATTCCTAGATGTCTAAATACATTAATAGATGCATTGGCTAATTATGTGTTAGACAGACATTTGAGATATTTATAAAATCCAATCACATTTTTGTACATAAAACAAGTAAGTCGGTAGGAGCCTCATATTAATAACGATAAAATTTTACAAAAAGTGTTTTTGTCCGAAGACCAAAATATCAAAATTGTGAAGCATATGGCTTCATATACAAAAAGCATCAATGATGTTGCTCGATATAGCACGCAACTGGTCGTGCTACTCTACGGAGCAGTCGATCAATGGATGCAGACACACCCACTGTGTGGCATTGGTAATGCCTAAGAATCTCATCTATTGTGGCATCGGGGACATTCATAGTGAGTCCCTCTAGGTTTTGTTCTATGGCCTCTAGATTGACAACAACTACTCCTGCTACGACAATTCTCTCCCCTCACCTCTGGATAGGGGATGAACCTTGAGGATGATAAGGCCCCACATCTACATTTTTGAAGACCATTCGATTAGTCATCGTATAAACAACACAAAAAACATTTTATATATCATTAAAAATAACAAAAACATTATATAAACAAAATTTCCTTCTTACCTATGTCCCCCCACTGGGAACCTTCAGGAAGAGCTAGGTATGGATCTCCATGGAAATATAACCCAGCATAGGCATAATCATCTACCATGAGCATTTGAGTCCTCAGCCATTTGAAGAAGACATCATTATACCTGACGATGTGACCGCCTCCATGTCGGGCCATGTGATCTACCCATCTCTTCATCCTCGGATCCTGTGGAGTAGTTATACCCCACTCCACCTACAAGCGTAGGACAGGGACCCTCTCCAGGAAGAAGGATACCAAAATAAACCCATATCCAAATTGTTTTAACCCACCACTTTTGCACTTGGTAAGTTGTTTCTTCATGCTTTTTAGGATCCCTTCGCACAAGTTGAAGACTCGAGGCTCCATACACTCCAATGCATATTGAAAATGGCTCTGAAGAGCCATGTGGGGAGCTACACTCCCTGTCATGTCAGTAATAGTATAGAGGATAGTCTGTAAAGGCAGATCTCGAACATCCCTGATAGCGACCTTACCGCTACGTTTCTTGGTTCCCGACACACAATGATGACTATTGTAGTAGTTCATAGGCTCACTGCCACCCCTGCTACCTATAAGTGTCACCCCTGAACCATGACGAGATAGTCCTGTTAGGACATATATATCCTCGATATCTATGGTGAGTGTGTGGGCACCCACATGAAATGCCTGCTCGTGAAAGGGACAATTTGGCTATCAGTTGTGATTTGAATGAAGTGCACTCATGCAATCACACATGCAATGGATATGCTTATGAGCATGTGCAAACTAGGCAATTCGAATTCATTGTGAGAATTCTAATTTCAGGGATTGTGCAGAGGAGGCAGGTTGTCTAGAGACAGAATTGGCACATGTATTTGTTGAGTTTTGTATGACAGTGTGAGATGATTGTATTGTACTAAGAGCTCTTGGATTAGAGTTTTGTATGAGATTGTTTCATGATCCATGATATACATAATATATGATAGTGGGGTTTTTAGATTTACGTTTTCCCGGAAAAACTTATGTGTTATGTGTTCTTGATATTTCACTTTGTGATCATGGTTTAATTTTCGCAAGAATATTAGTAGAAGCGATTTTGTATTTAACAGTGGCATATAATTGTTAGATCAGAAGAATCGCAGGAAATACTTAATTTGTATTGAAAAATTTCTACATGGTATCAGAGCCATAGAGCCACAGAAGTGAGGTGCGAAAATAATAGTATTTTCACAGGTCCCATCTCTGGCAGGGTGCGAACCTTAGTATTGAAAACTTCATTCATTTCTAGGAGTAGAAATTCTCACACCCTTCTTAAAGGAGAGGTGCAAACTTCATTAAGATTCTCACAAGTTTCTTAAAGGAGAGGTGCGAACCTCCCTCACCCCACAGTGCATTATAGTGTGAACTCTCTCAAACCGTTCACAGGCTATACACAGGTGAGGTGCGAACTTCCCTCGGGCTAGTAACTGGTCAGGTGCGAACCTCCCAGAGCAAGAAGGATTGTAGCAGTTGAGTTTGTGGTTGGATAAAATTCGAATTTGCAGAAGGACTTTCTTGGTGCTACAATTGATTCAAGATCGAAATGGCTTTCAATGGCTTGAGGTTGGAGTATGCACTCGAAGGTAGCTCGAACTACTTTGCTTGAAAGGACAGGATGGAGGCAGTACTCGAAGACAATGGCTTGAAGGAATACATTGACAAAGATGTTCCTAAGCCAGAAGTGACAGACACTGCAAATATTGATGCATGGCAAAAGAAAGTGGCAAAGGCAAGGAGGATTCTGTTGGAGGGAGTACGAGACCATAGTGTCTCAAGTATCCATGGGAAAGCCACACCACATGAAATGTGGAAGGTTTTGACGGATCTGTTTCAAAACAGCAGCGACCATAGGAAATTGGCGCTCAAAGATAACTTTAGGAAGATCAAGATGGAGAAGGGCGACTCCATTCCAAAATATCTCACAAAGTTTGTCTAATGTCGGGATGAGCTTTGAAGTGTGGGAATAATAGTCGATGTTGATGATTTGGTGAGCTTGGCTCTCCTAGGACTTCCCAAGAGTTGGCACAGTTATCAAGACTCTATCAATGGAAGGGAAAAATTACCAGATTGGGAACGACTATGGTCGCATCTAGTACAATAGGAGTTCAGGCGGAACACTAGAGATGGATCTTAATCAAAGCGTGATGATGAAGAGGATTGTGCTTTGAATACCAAGGCAAGGAAAGGGAAAGGGAATAAATTCGATTCAAAATCTGAGTCTAAATTCAAGAAGTTGGATTTGTCCAAAGTGGAGTGTTTTCACTGTCACGGACATGGGCATATCGCTACTAACTGTCCGCAGAAGAGGAAGAACAAGACGGTTGTTGGAGTTGCAACTGGTGAGGCTCTTGTCTCACAATTTGAACTTGACTTCTCTTTGATCGCATGCATGGCTTCAAGTGCATCGGGATCGGTGTGGTATTTGGATAGTGGCGCTTCCTACTATTAGCACTCTGTAATTTTCCCAAGGCTGTGGAGGTAGTCACAGAGGCAACATCGAAACCGCTTTGAGTCAAGGATCTAGCCCTCCAAGACTTAGAGAGAGATCTCTCTATCAAATTTGTCTTTGTTATAGATTTGATCTTAGGCTAGCTATGCAAAATAGGATATGTTCTTGGAGTTTTCTGGTTGAGACAACAAAAGAAGACCATTGGGCTATGGGGTTTGTGACAAGTTTGAAATTAAACACAGGTCTATGAGGTATTTCCACAGGTCAAGGTAATGCAGATGTTGGATCCTTTATAAATAAAGTGATGTAAAAGAGGAACAGATGAGATAATCAACTACAACAAAAAATCATTCAAGAGTTTCTTCATTGTAGTATCAGAGGGAAAACATTTAGATTTTTAAAATCTCAACACAGAGTATACTGGATAAATTATGCGCTAAATATGCCTTTAAAAATCAGAAAGGGAATAACATAATGATAACTGAGAAGGATCACATTCAATGAAGAGAGGAAACTTCACCAATGTTAACCCGCAAGAATCCTGTGCAAAAGTCCATTTATTTCTGGTTGATCTAACAAAATATTATAGAGAATAGCCTTCTGGGTGCAAGAATCAGAAACCTTTTACATTGAAACCCTCTGAATAAATAGGGAAGATCCCCCAACAAGTTGTGTAATTCATATTTAACCGCCTTAGCCAAAAATAGCTACAAATCCCCAAAAATCTGGAACTGTCCGCCATGAAAGACGGGCCAAATTTCTGCGAAAAAGAGGTCCACTCAGACACTTGTTTCTCTTTAATCATGACACCTTGGAAAAACATGAAAGAGGTTATTGTATATGGGAATGTGATGGACAAAAACCTCCTTCAGTTTCGCCAAATTTGCCTCCATCTCGCCGTAACAGCTCCCATAAAATCAAGACTGTAATAGAAAAATGAAAAACTAGAAAGAAGGGCCTTGAGCTCGTGGCACCTGTGAAAAAACTGAGAGAGGTTTTTATTCTTCATCCTGTTATGGAGAAAAAATGCTCTCGGTTTTTCAAAATTCCATTTATTCTGCCTGAAAACCGTTTTGAAAGTTGACTGGTCAAAATGTTGCGAAAGTGGTTTTTTCGAGGGCAGAGTGGTATTTCATACCCCCCTGAGGTGGTAAGTGGTTTTACGGGGGGGGGCCGCTGGCATGTGGAGCTAACACCTGTCCGGAGGGTGGTTTTAGAAACTACTCCATTCTGGACCCCCCCCCCCGCCCTCTCGTTAAACTTCGGATGGTGAGGGGGGGTTCGGAATTTTTCTCATTCGTTGATTTGTTTTTAATGGGATGTGATGTGATGTTTAGACTTAGGATAGTATTTTAGTTTGTTTTTTGTTTTTTATTTTTTAATTTTTGTTTTATGTTTTGTTTTGTTTTCATTTATTTTAATTTTGTTTTATTATGTTTTTTATTATATTTTAATTGTTTTGATTTATATGCATTTTGATTTATTTAATGTTTGTTTATTATTTATATGATTTAATATTTTTTTTATTATTATTGATTTGTGTTTTATTTTATTTTGTTTTGTTTTTAATATTAATTAACAAAGCATTAACCTAATTTATTAATTAATCAATTGATTAATTAATTAATTTTTAACAAGATTTAACCTAGGTTATTTATCTAATTATACTAACATTATTAATTAATCTAATTAACTTATT
>JZKD02S2247691.1:344421-362896 GCA_000966675.3 Picea glauca
GAGGGAACTTGTTTTGACTCATCCATCTTCTCGCATCTGACCCGAAGCAAACTTGGAAGCAGTATCTTCAAGATAGTTATAGATTTTGAGTGGGCAATCAAAGTCACTGTTACAGGGGTAGGGGTTGTTAAGGAAAAACACTGCCAGTATGGAGGAGACCAATTAAAAGGTAGCCATCTTGATCCAACTATTACAACAGAAAAAAGAACAGGATAATAAAAAATGGGACTGGGCAATGGGAATAATGAAGGAAATAAAGGCTGCAATGCAACAACCCAGCAAGCTATCACAACAGAAAATTTAGGATACAATAAAAAATGAGAAATCTGTAATAGTATTGATAAAGGAAATAAAGGCTGCAATGAAGTAACCCAACATAACCAACAAGCTAGGGGAAGAGCTTATCGGCAGGAGACTTGAGGAAGCATTCATAACATGCTCTAGGCCATTGAATTCATCGTGGATAACATGACTCCAAGATCACGACTGAGTACAGATTTACCAAGTTCAGGCTCGACTGATGTTTGGGAATGGGTCAATCCTTGTGTGGACTAACCAAGTTCAGGGTCGACTGATGGTTGGGAATGTGTCAATCCTTGCGGACTCTGGGGAGATGTGTAATCAAAGATTGGGATCCATTTCCCACGAAAATAACCCTACACCATAACATGTTTTTTGGTTGGTTCATCCTGTGGATATTGTTGATATGAGATATTCAAGACCAAGTTCTCGAACTTTTTCAAATGTTTTGTTGGGTGAATAGGAAAATCTTAAGTTGTAATGCTGTTTTTTTTTTTGAACATACCTAGGATGGAAGACACTTGCAATAGATGCTTAACTAGACAGTTTGGTGCTCCTTGAAAATCAGGGATGAAACTTTGTTTATCATTTAAAAAAAATGATTATGATGAAAATTAGGGCTTACTACCATCTTGGAAATGTTTTAGCACAATAAAATCTTCATATTGTTCGATTCATAATGAAGAAAAATAGAATATTGGTAGAAAAGACATATTCTATAATCATTAATGAGCAAATAATCATGTACATCGATGTACATATATAATACAAAAATACCATAACTGTCATGTAATTGCATAACAGTTAGGTAAACTAACGAACTATGATTAGAGTTTTTAACATTCCCCCTTAATCATAAGTTCATTCTTGTCTGAAAAACTGCTATTACTTACAACTAGTAATGTGTCAAGAAAATATTCATAGGACTTAAGATCCTCTCTGAACTCTGAAAAATAGCAGAAGTTGATGTCTTCTACTAAATTGGTGGTTTAAGGGTGACCACAAACTCATTTGGTGGTTTCGGGAGGACCACAAACTGAATTTCTAGCACAAGATGTTTTCTACTAAATGACGTGGTTTTAAGTTGACCATAAACTAACAAGAACTCAAGGCTCAAAAATATGAAAATGTAACAAGCAGAACTTCACGTCTTTTGTTTAATTGGTGGTTTTAAGTTGACCACAAACTATCAAGAGCTCAAGGTTAAAAAAAACTATGAATGGTTTTAGGATTACCACAAACCATGTCAACAACAATATGTTCAGGGATAAGACTGCATACCGGGAACTAAGTTGCATACTTGATCATCTGTTCACAGGCTCTAAATCAAACTTGGAACTTGACTGAAAACTTTAGATTTCCCCCCTGTCAAGGACAAGTGGTTCAAATTTCCTTGATCGTCATTCACAAGTGTGGCCAAGAAGAGATCCAACACATGTATAAGCTACTAGAACAATGTGTACGCTTTCGCAATGTATACACGGAGGAAGATCGAAACATTGATCCATCATCTGATCATTATCAACTTCATTGACTTCACTGATTTTATTGTGAGCAGACTGCATCCTTGTTTCCTATTTGATCCTTTGTTCATATACTTTGGTCTCTCAATCTGAGATTACTATCTCATATTCCCCCCCTTTAATTGAAGATTCAATGTCTCCGATACACCATCAAGCTACACATTGGTTCATGCCACAACTTGACACAACATCCTCTCTATGGACAAGAGGAATACAACTCCCTGACTCAACATGACTTACTAAATAGATGGGGAATACAACAGCCTATAGAAAGACTTACAACTTGGACCAATAACTCAGGGGTGTAGGGGTGTCGGGTACAATTGATCATGCACCCAATTACAATCATATTATGAACATACACACAATCATATAGGGGTGTTGAGTACAACCGATCATGCACCCAATTACAATCATATTCTGAACAGACACCCAATCATATTTTGAACATACACAAATCCAGAATGTAGGACAGAGACAAGTCCTGAATGAATTGCAAATCAAAGATAGACTTTGAAACTTGAAGTCTGACATTTCTCACTAATTTTTCCCCTGTCAACTGAAAAGTGAGAAGTCTAGATAATGAGATATACCCCCTTTGAAAATGGAAAAGGGTAATCAAACCATCTTCCGACGGAGTCTGAAGACTCGATCTTCAACTCATAAGACTACATTAACTGAGCCTCGATCATACCCTATATCATCCAATCCTGAAAAACATTTATGTCCGTTAACTATAGAAATATCTCCAATCAAGTATGATTGTACTTGTGTATAAATCCGTCGATAAGAATTCTCCAATAAATTGGCTTCCAAACTCCAACGCCAATTCCCTAACCATTCAAAATGAATATGATTCTGCTTGCCCTTCTGACACCTTACTGAGAGGTGATTTGTCTTCTTGCAAAATCTGCATGGGTGAAGATCAAAACAATTTGACTTATCATGGCCAAACCGGTGACAGTGTTTGCACTGTATGGGTTCTTTATTTGACCGATTATCATGATCATTCAAATATGGAATATCGGTAACAACATCATCATCAACAATATCCTGTACATGTTCCTTACCAATATCCTCAAGCTCTGTTTTCTTATCATCATTAAAAAAACCTCCACTCACAAAGCCAACAGGTTCGCAATAATTAAGAATATGGAAAATGTTGTTAGCATCCTTTTCATATCCTAGTCCATATCAATTTCGTTTAAAGCGTAATTCTTCCCATGGTCAAACATTTTTAATTTCTTTGCCACATTTATTTGCAACTATTTCTGACATAGGGGCTTCATCCAACTCATCTTCATGTTTATGAGTGTCATCACTAGTCAACTGAGTGTCTTTATTATTTTCATCACTGATGTCATTTTGTTTGTTGAAATCACTTTGTTGGTGTCGAAGGAGATTTAACTCATGAGATAACATTTTGTTTTGAAGTTTGAACATATCAACTTTCTTGTGCGTTACTTGTAAACAAGTAATCACTGTACTGAGAGTGCACTTGTTTATTGCAATTGTAGTTTTCGTAGTTGAGTTAATTAATGTGTGCAATATTGTAAATATTTATTCAATTCTTGCCATTATGCAGAATATGAAAGAGAGATGTTTGCATGTTGATGCCACAAAATTCAATTATGTATCATGTTTTGCATGCCAAAGTTATAGTCAAATTGAATTGTCCGTCAATTATTAGATTGTTAAGTACTTGAATAGATCTACAAATATAATCACCACAAATATTGAATACACAATAGATCCATAAAGCAATATAGAATAACAATATGCAAAATCTCTTTTATTACTATCAAACCCTTAGGGTAGGGAAACACCATACAATGGATCCTATTATGGAAGAGATCATCTCTTGCTCACTTGCCTCTTCGAGGGGGCATCCTCCTATTGAGCTACTGCTCCAAATACAGTAATTCTCTTCATGTCTCATTACATTGTTTGAACTCCTTTATATAGTTCTACCATCACCTAAGAACATTATAGAGGAGGAATATTTTAGAAGTAGAACCTTCTAGAAAGTCCTCTTACATTTATTATATTTAACTATCCATTTATTATAACTAACTACAATAGTGGTTCTTATTTAATAATATAGTGGACCTAGTCCATCTTACATTGAATGGCCTCCACTATTATCACTATGGGCCCTCTGGGCCCCCACTACTACCTCTCTAGCTACCTTACATTTCATCTCCCTTATGAAAGTGTTGTCATCAACGCTTGATGTACAACCATATACCAGGGTTCCATGGATAAGTGTGGACCATAATGCAGAAGTATACTGGAGAACTAGGGTCCCATTGAGAAATGGAAGCCACCATGATGAAATAGTTTAATCCCCATTTTACACCAAGTTCCCATGTCCAATTGCTCATGTGAACCCCACAAAGAAGATATAGGCACCAAATAACCAACTGAAAATGATGCTCCTAATACTGACACCTATCATGTGGATCCAAATAGAAATATTCATCCACATTGTGGGACATGATCAAAGATGAATCTGGAAGGAACAATACCATTGTAGAATATGCAGGTTGGATGCTAGTAACTAGCTCCTGATGTGGGACATTGATGTTCCCTACAGAAGGTGGAGTAGAGTCATCAAATAAAATATGGAAGTGGTTGTCATCCCAGAAATGACAACTATCCATATACCAATCATCACAATCGGATTCAAAATCATACCAAACATATATTTCTTGATTATATTCATTCTTGATGTCCGCCATAAGAAATCTCTCCTGCATTCTATCCAATGAATCTTGAATACTACTAAAACTATCATTGAGACTATCTGCAATGACATGCAATCTAGCATCCAATGTGTCATACAATTGGGATTTGAATGCTTCAGTAATTTGTAGAATTTATTTGAGGGTTTGAGAGGAAACAACCATCTAAGCACCCTATGAACTCTTCGGTTCCGCAGCCGTCATGAAAAAACCCCAAAAATAGAACAATAAGTTATGACATAAAATCGCGGCTTTTTCTGGAAAAAACCCTAAAAAATTGTTGAATTTAAAATGCTCATAACTTCACTTCCCGAACTCCGTTTCGGCTGATTTGTTTTTTAAAATTGGGTGAAATTGTGATAGAAACTCAGATATATAATTTGTTTGGGCAAATTTGGCATCCAACTGCTACATAAATAAATAAATAAATCATGCCGCCATCCGTGGAAAAAACCCTGAAAAATTGCAGATTTTAAAACTTTAATATCTTGACTTCCCAGACTCTGTTTCAAACGATTTTTTTTTTCAACTTGGGTGTTTTTCTGAGAGTATCTCAGATCTACAACCTATTTCTACAAATTTTGCACAGAAATATACTGAAAATTTATGGAATGTCGCGGCTCTTTTTTTTCTTCTCCGAAAAAAAAAATCTGCAAAAATAAAAAATATTTGCCCACAATGTTTGTCAAAGAAAATTCTCTAATACGACTTGTTAAATACCTATACCAAATCTGCAAATATACTTCAATAATACCAATAATAAACCATAAACCATTCACCATAATATGAATACGAGAAATAGAGAAAACCTTTACAGTAGATTCATATCTCATTACATTGCTTAAATCCCTTTATATAGTTCTACTATCACTTAAGGACATTCTAGAGGAGGAATCATCTAGAAGTAGAATCTTCTAAGCTATTGTAGTTAGATATAATAAATGGGTAGTTAAATATAATAAATGTAAGAGGACTTTTTAGAAAGTTTTAGTTTTAGAAGATTCCTCCTCTAGAATGTCCTTAGGTGATGGTAGAACTATATAAAGAGGTTCACGCAATGTAATGAGACATGAAAAAAAAATATTGTATTTGGAGTGGTAGCTCAATAGGAGGATGCCCCCTCGAAGAGGCAAGTGAATAGGAGATGATCTCTTCCATAATAGGATGCATTGTATAGTGTTCCCCTACCTCAAGGGTTTGATAGTAATAAAAGAGATTTTGCATATTGTTTTTCTATATCTATTGTGGTGGTTTTGTATTTAGTCTTTGGTTCTTAACAAGTGGTAGCATATGTAGCAGTGGGGGCCCAGAGGGTCCATAGTGATAATAGTAGAGGTCATTCAATGTAAGGTGGACTAGGTCCACTATATTATTAAATAAGACCCACTATTGTAGTTAGATATAATAAATGAGTAGTTAAATATAATAAATGTAAGATGACTTCTTAGAAGGTTCTACTTCTAGAAGATTTTACTTTTAGAAGATTCATCCTCTAGAATGTTCTTAGGTGATGGTAGAACTATATAAAGGGGTTCAAGCAATGTAATGAGACATGAAGAGAATTATTGTATTTGGAGCAGTAGCTCAATAGGAGGATGCCCCCTCGAAGAGGCAAGTGAACAAGAGATGATCTCTTCCATAATAGGATCCATTGTATGGTGTTTCCCTATTCTAAGGGTTTGATAGTAATAAAAGAGATTTTGCATATTGTTTTTCTATATTGCTCTATGGCTCTATTGTGTATTCAATATTTGTGGTAATTATATTTGTAGATCTATTCAAGTACTTAACATAGATTGTTTGTATATTTGTAGTCTTCTTTGCATGAATGATCGTTCGTTGCATGAATGCCAAAAACTACAAGATAACCAATGACTTAGACGCACACAAAGATCCTAAGACCAAATACTCTTCCTTTACAGAAAACCTTATAACTCATTTACAAAATTTTGAGTATATTATGAATGTGATCCCACTTGAATTAAATAAGACTTTTAACTCATTGAATTTTAATCCACTTATTACTCCCAAATAAAAACTTTTAGAAAAATTTTCATAAAGTTATAACCCTCCATACTTTAATGTTCTTTATGAAACTTTAATGTTCTATATGAAAGATGACTAAATTAGTGGAATAACAAATTTATATGCCACTCAACTATTTCACCATATGATGCCTTGAAAATGATGTCATATACCCTTTTATAGATTTGAGAGGATGGATTTTTAAAGGGACGTTTATAAAATCATTGAGCATGAGCAAGATAAAAATGAAGATTGCCTAATTAATTTCCAAGTCGAGTTATTATTACCAAGTCGAGATGGCAGATCGAGAGTTAGTTATCTTCGCTCATATCGCCCGTTCTTTACATGACGGTCATTATTACCAAGTCCATCCTTCTTTGACTCGTACACACTTGGCACCTTTACTGGATTGGTTTTCCCCAAGAACCATCTTCATTGATCTAAACTCCCGGATGTTTCCAACAACAAGATTTCAATTTTAATTAGAATTCTCCAACGGAAATTTGACTTTTATATCCGCATGACTCTAATGATCTCATAAAATAGAGATTTTAACGGTTTTATACAAATAATCCGAGGTATGGATTGAATTTAGGACCAAAATTGAAAGCGAACAACTTGGGTCGGCCAATGTCGATTGAAAGAATCCAATTACGACCCCCAATGTCCACAATCTCGCTTGGGTATATCTATTAGTTGTTTTAACTATGCCACTGGGCACATTCATAATAAGGAACTATGCTTTATAAACAAGAAATGAAATTGACTTCCAGATTTCACATATAAATAAACCACTTACTCAAAAGAATGATTTGCCTTAGATTTCCATTACTCATTCAGATTTAAAATGGTTGTCTCTGGCAATATTTGACTCTTGGATCTGCTTCTACTTAACGAGATCTCAATAGCACGTGCTCCAGATTGGTCCACGCAAGGTTTCCAAACTCGTCCAACACTTTCTCTTCACGACTTTCATAATCTCACAAGCTTCCAATGGCTCTGGCTCTCTTGGTGGTATCTCTGTGTGTGGAAACATAATAAAAGAGCATTTGCAGACCAACTTCTTTGACTAGCAACATGAGCACCCTTGCCACAATCTTCTTTTGTAGCGCTTGCAGACAGACAAGAAAACAACTTCACTTTGAACATAGCAAACCCTCGGTTCATCAACTCAGATTTCATCTACCATGGTGCTACCAAACACTAAGAACTATAGTGCTCTGATAAACTACCAGGCCCATAATATCAGTACCATGCTCTGATACCACTGTTAGATTCATAATGAAGAAAAATGCAGAAACATAATGGAAATCACTGAAGCAATCAAGAAACCATGATGAACAGAGATAAATAGAATATTGTCATAAAAGGCATACTATATAATCATCAATGAACAAATAATCATGTACATAGACGTACATATATAATACAAAAATACCATAAATGTCATGTAACTGTATAACAATTAGGTAAACTAATGAACTATGATTAGAGTTTTTAACACAGATAACTAACATATATTTAAAGTAGGATTGTAAAATCCTCCCAAAATTAACATTTATATCATGATTATGAAACAAGTTCATACAACTAACATATAAAAGTATGACACTATAAAACCCATATATATGAAACAAGTTCAAAGAGAGATGATAAATAATTTTAAAAATTGTGAAGGAATGGAGGAAGAAGAGGAATTGGTAGACTTTAGCTTAGATCCATTGGTAAACAGTTAGGAGGGTTTCATTTTTCCTTTTCAAGAAGAGGTCACTAATGTGTAGAGAGCCAAAGGTTTAATCCCTATTTCACTCCATTGGCGTGAAACCTGATTAGGTCTTTCCAAGGACCTCTTAATCATACCTCAACGACACAAGATGGAGGACAACCCTTGTTTTTTTGAAACCTTGTCTTTGGTATGTTACAAGAGGGGAATCAAATGGCCAGTGTGATGCGATGGATTTTATTAGAAGTGTTTAGTGATAATGGAGGATCAATGCCAAAGTTATTTGGAACACCAAGATCCATCATTCAAAGAGCATATCAATCACTAGCAAAGTATCACTCCAAAATAAAAGGATCATAAGAAGCCATGGAGTGATTAGAATAGCATGAGAACCATCATGGAAGAGTGTGATAGGGGCTCTACAAAGAATCATGATTATGGAGGATTGGGAAACTATTCTATGGACCTAAATGTTGATCAACAACAACATAAGATGTGAAGTTTGTGGAACCCCTTTCATTAGGAAAGGAAGTCTTCCAAATTTCTCTAAACCCAAATTCATTCACTACAGGCAATGAAGATGAAGGTTTCCATGAGTAAAGGGATTAGTATTTTAATCAATACTCAATTCAAAGAGAAGATGTTGGGAGATTATAAGGATTTAGGAACTTTCCAAATTTCAAAGTTTGGAAATTTGGGTAAGGACAAGGGAAGGGAAATTAGAGGTTGTTACATGTGTAAAACTTAAGAAAGAAGGGATGAAATTGATCATTGTTCCAAATGCATGAAGTGAAAAATCGAGATTATATTTAGAGAAGGCATTGATTGGGAAATTCCATTGTAGGGCAATTATAGAGAAGATTTTTAAGCTATGGATAGGTAGGGTGTGGAAGAAAACCTTGGGTATGTGCCTACCTTCTACCTACTAGCTAGAGGATACATTGATTCTATTTTCAAAAGAAAGAGTGATATAGATAGGATAGTTGCAGGTTTGTGGAATTGGGATAGCTATGTCCTTTCATTAAATCACTGGATTCCATGTTCGATCCATAAAGAAAGAAGGCCAATAGGTGGCCCCTATGGGAGAAATTGCACTTTTCTACCTTTGGAATTTTGGTAGGAAAGGTTTTCAAGGCAATTGTACACAAGATAGGTAGATTTATCATTGTGAATGAAAAATATAAGAAAATGGAAGGAACATCCATTGCTAAAATACTAGTGGAATTAGTTTTAGTGGATGGTGTTTCTGATGTATTGGTATAGAGGTTGGAGAGATGTTATTTAAGCAAAACTTGGACTATGTTAATATGCCTTTTAGGAGTGGGAAGTACAAAAAATATGGTCATATAAATATTATTTCCTTGAAAGAGAGGAAGAGGAGTCCTTGGACAACTTGTGATTATCACTAACATGTGCAGGGTATGGGAGAAGCACCCTCAAACACTTTGGGGTAGCGAGGCCTCCTCTCATTACTCCTTAGGTAGATTCAAATGAGTTAAACTACAATGGCATACTAGGATAAGGAAAGTGCAGAGGATCATTGAAAAAATGTTTTGGAGGGTTGTAGGGATCTTGTGGATGTTGAGAGAGAGCTAGACAATTCAATCTAGAGGAGAGTAAAATAAGGACGATGGAAGGGTTTGATATGGAGATGGGAAGAGACAAGCAGGTTGGGGGGGAAGGAAAGGAGAAAGTAGAAGAGATTTGCATTGATTGAAATGATCCTCAAAATCCCAAGTGTTTGAAAAGGTATGAGGCCCCTAATTTGATGATGGAGGAAGCTAAAAGATTTTGGGAAGAACCCTTGATAGGGATTGCTCCTTCTAGCATTAATTCATAGAGGGGCAACAAAAGAAGGCTAGAAGCTCATTCAAAATTCTTGCCTTTGGGAACCAAAAAAAAGTAAGGGTTGTCCTTTAAGTAGATGACTCAAGTGCTAGTTCCTCTTCATAGAAATGTAGCAAGGGAGATGAAACAAGCAAACAAATGCATAAAATATAGTAGTTGTGATCAAGGAATAAGATATAGGAGGAGATACTAGTGGGAGATGGAGATCAAAAAATAGATAATGGTGCAATCACAGTGAGACAAGGACAACGAAGAAAAATTCAAATACAATTTACAAAAGAGCATGTTGATGAAGAATTCATTTGGGAAGGTAGAGATCCATTAAGGGGGTCTTCAGAACAGGGTTAGCCTCTTGAAAGAGGAAGAAAGTAATGTTTATCTATCAACATAATGGAATTTCACCTTAGAAAAACAATCCCTTAGGCGGTTAGTTCAAAAGTATATCCCAAAGTTTATATTTATTTAGGAAACCTTGTCATAGGAGAAGGATGCGATAAGTCCTCTATGGAGATCATTACGAGGATGGAATGTTATAACCACTAGTTCTAGAGGGAAGCTAGGGGTCTTGCAATAGGATGAAACTATATATGCAGAGTTAGGAATTGTGTTATTTTGGACTTTATTAGACTATGCTCTCTCTTAATTCAGGGCACAAACAAGGAAGTTATTTTTGTGAATTGTTATGGACCTTGTCATTTTCAAAGGGAGCACAAGTTAAAGTTACTTGGCTAAGAATATTTCCCATGCTATAATGTAGTGTACATTGGGGTTATGAGTCTAGTTTTGAAGAATTGTGAAATTAGGGGATAAGAAGGGAGAAGGGATGTGTTTTCATGGTTTTTTGCTCTCATTTTGAGGAAAATGGTTTGGTCAATGTGGAATTGGGACCACATGGAGATATAGTAAAACATGAGCAACAACATTGGCTAGGTTTCTTATATTTTATGGGATGTTGGAAAGAAAGGATAGGTCATATTTTAGGGTTGACAGAACTTCATATCACTATCCCATCTTCTTCATCTACAATATGAAATGTATAAATCCCCGACCCCCTTTAAATTTAATGCATATTCATTGAAGAATAAGGAGTTTATAGAATTGAAACAAAAAGAGTGGAAGGGTTTTGACCCTAGCTCGGGAGTACATGAAATGCAATCTTGACCAAAAAAAATAGTAAAAAAAAAAAAGTTGATAAAGGAATGGGTATAAAAGAAAAATCTTCACTGGAAGACAATAAGGTTCTATTGGAAATGTTAAGTGATTAGAGGAGGATGGGAAGAGTAATTGAATATTTACAAATGGAATTGGGGAAGATTGAAGGAGAGCGATCCAATGTATCAGTTTGGGAGGAGGATTGGTGGAAACATATAAGTAGTTATACATGGCTAATAGAGGTTGAAGAAAACACCAAAATTTTCCATCGGTATACTCAAAGCTAGAAAGGAACATAATATAGTGTGGAAGACTATATATGAAAATGGTAATGAACAAACAAGATTTGAAGATGTAGCAGATGTTGCCTCCACACGTGACAAGGATGATCTAGATTATGTCAAGATCGAAATGAAGATAGCAATAATAATAAAAACAACAGAGATATTGCAAAGATCATAGTGATATAATGAAACCCAGACTCTATTAATGAATGAAACAGTGAAAACACCATGATATGCAAAGCAATACAGAGTGAGTAGAATAGTGGGAGATTATTTCCAAGAAGAGATGCGTCAGCAATGCTCATTTCTAAAAACCCATTAATGAGATTGGAACTGTATTTTAACATAAATTATAAAACCCTAAGAGGAAAAAACCATAAGATCTAAAACCATGACCCTAGGAGATGAAGTAGCAAAAAGAATGTGAGCCCCAAGGACCCTAGTTGATATGCCAATTTCCAAGGGCTTTAACTTTCTCATGAAAACTCCCTTTGGGGTGTTTCGTGGACGATTACAAAGCTTATTTCAAGCTTTATGTGTTTAGCTAGTATTGCAACCAAGGATATCCAAGTCATGTCAATTGCTAAAAACTCATAGGAAGTGCTAAAAAAATGTGTTGGAAGTTTAGGACTTGCAAAACTATTGTAAAACTAGTATGTTGTAAAATCATGTCTATGTATGTGGTATATTTGGGTGGCAATTGTACCCCTTTGGGAAGTAGTAGTGTCCATTGCATCAAGTTCATCCATCAAAGGGGGAACTTCCATTGAAGGTGACTTGGTGAACTGCTTTTCCTGATGAAGATACTACCCTTCTTTAACAACTTGATAAAGTTGTATGTTCTATTGGTGGGTTATATCATCTTTGTATCCTTGATTCGATCCATTATACCTACTCAATGCAGTGATGGTTGAGTTTTGTAGGGGCCAAGTGCTCTCACTACTACAATACAAAGTTGTAGCATCTCATCTCAATACAATTTTTTTGTGAAAAAAATCAAATTTATACGATGCAAAATATGACAAATGTGGGACAATGTCATTTGCATCATCAAGAACATTTTTTGTGTTATCATTTCCAATGTAATACCCTTGAGGAATTGTCTTAGCAATGAAAAATATGATGCAGGGAGTGGTTTGTGTCAAACTTGTGTCTTAGTTGCGTCGATAGATTTTGAAAAATAACTTTGCAGAGCCATGTTTGCATCTTATTTGCATAAAAAATGTGTTTTTTTGTCTTTCTTTGGAGTCATTAGGCATCATTAGTGTCACTAGGAGTCATGTTATCATTGTTCTGGCAACATAGTTTACTATATTAACACCATATTAGCATCATATTAGCATCGAAATATCGAACTTTTGCATTGTGTTTGCATCTTTCGAGCATCATATTACTTCATTTATACATCGTTTTAACATCATTTTTAGTTGTTATTATCTATTTAGCATTGTTACTATTTTGTATTGAAATCATTTTATGCCATATTATCACCATGGTTACATTGTTTAAGCATCACAATTACGTTGTTTTAATGTCAAAATCATATTATCAATGTTTTTATTATTTTGATGAATTTTATTTTATTAATTATTATTGTTTTATTTGTTTTTTTGGCACCCCAAACTCTAAAATTTATTTGTTACATCAAGAACCACTAGGTGATTGTGTTGATTTACAATGGTAGCACCCACAATTTTATTCATAAGAAAGTGGTAAAAAAACCCATTGCTATGTCCATGTCATACCTAATTTTCAAATTATGGCAGCTAATGGTGGTATGATGAAATGTGGAGGCCAATGTAAAATATGAAATTTCAAATGGTTGAGAATCGTGTCAAATCTCACATGTTTACTATTGAAATGGGTATTTGTGATGTAGTTATTAGTGCATAATGGTTATGCACTTTGGACCCATCACCATGGATTTCAAGGATTTATATATGAGCTTCACTAAGGAAGGGTAAAAACTTACCCTCAAAGAGCCTGAATTTGGTTTCCTTAAAATTATTATCTCTCACTATACAAAGAAGTTATTGAAGAAATGCCACATAGGCATTATTGCCCGGTTCAATGCCATACAAGTGGTGTACACCACCCCACATGAGATTCACCATGATTTGCGACTAGTCCTATCTAAACATAAACATGTATTTGAAATACCATGTCTCTTACCACCTTCACATGGTGAGCATGACCATGGTATACACGTGGTCCCAAGTAGTCAACCACCTAATGTGCATACTTATAGGAACCCTTTTGCACAAAAAAATGAAATAAAAATATCATTTAGGAATTGTTGGAGGTTGGAGTCATACATCCCAGTACCTTTTGAGACCTAAGTTTGCACCCCTGCCCCTCCTCTCTCATTTCCCTATACCTTCATTTAAAAATCATTCATTTTATGTTGGTTAATGTTCGTCCCTCATTACTAAATGACTCAGTTTTTATCAGTACCTCTCTTAATTGATTTGTTTTTGCACTATTTTTTTTTTTCTTGCAGGGTAATTACATGTCATTGATTTGGTTTGAAATAATTATCATCAAAGTTTCCATAGGTTGAGCTCATGGAAGGTATAACAAAGTTTTATATGCAGAAAAAAGTTGATTGTAAGAACCAGGGTATTCTTGCAAACGAGGATTGACGCGCTAATTTTTGAAATCATTTTATAATTTAATATGTTGTTTTAAATATTTCAACCATTTGAATTGCGCCTGCATACATGCATGATCATAGACAAGCACTTCCACACCATATTACACTCAGTTTCATCATTACACAACACCAATTATGATCGTGAGAACTGTACCAATTCAGCATGGCCACTATAGCTTGAATTGAGGGTTAAACAACACACAAGTATCAGTTTCGATATGAATAAATCCACATTCATTGCATTATCGACATCAGAGCTACTATGCCCACCATGATTTCTCCTCGAGAACGATGGCAATTGAACAGAACCAAGCCGCAAGGCTTGGAATTGTTCAAAGCCATACCCAAAATTAAAGACATCTTCGTAAACACTGAGTGGTATGATTTCCTTTGCACATTCGAAGGACACCACACATGCTTGGAGATGCTTTTCGTGCATACATTTGATGGCTTACAGACCCTATTTGGGGATACCTGGATTCATGTCACAAAACATTTCATTGGAGCAACTTGTGCTCTCCCTGTCTGTGGGGAAAGATGGTTCAAGAAAGGAAATCTGCCCCCCGATCTCTGCAACAAGTTCCTGGTTCTCGAGCACCAAGACCCTGACTGGAGCCAAGGAATCCCCATGGTGTGGATAAAGGAAGACTAGAAATGGGCCTTAACAACAATACATAAATATATCATAGGTGAGGGTCGATTATGCATTATTAATTTCTATCACCTTTGTTTTCTTATGAATCTAAGTAGATATAAAGAGCTTAATTTACCATATTACCTGCTTAAGAGTCTAATAAAGATGGCCAGAAGGGTTCAAGGTCACCCTGAATCTATTCACAGAAGCATGTACCATGAGGGCTTGATTAAATTGTTAGTAAATTTCGCTCTCGAGGAACTTGAAATTCCCTAGAATTATTTCTTGAAGTCTATGGGATTGAAAGAGCAGGAGCAGGTGTTCGATTCACAGAATGAGGGTGATGCAAGTGAGGAGGTCAGGGTTTCTTCAGATCCTGGGAGCTCAATGAAGCATGTTCAACCCACAGTGAGTAAAGGGAAAGACCCTAAAACAAGAAATACGCCCCCGAAAGAAAAAAATACAGAAACCCCCATAGAGGAGTCCCCTCACATGCAATTGAGGTCTTCTATGAAAAAAAGGAAGGAAAAAAAAAGTGGAAAAGATTCCAGCTTGCACCCCCCTACACTGGAAACACCACATAGGTCTCTATCGTCTAGCCATTCAGAGGAAAATCCAGAAACCCCCATCGAGCAGCAACCAAATAAACATGTGACTCAAATGAGAGGGAAAATTGGACCTGGTTTGCGCAGCAAGGAAGTAATTAAAGGGAAGGATCTTCTTGCGAAGCTTCACCTAAAACACCCCCTGCATACAGATAGAATAGGAAAATGAAGGGTGAGAAGAACATTGAATTTCCAAGCAAACCAAACAAAATGACTAGAATTACAAATCAGTTGAGGTTGAACTCCAAGGCTTTGTTCAAGCCATCACTAAAAGACCCCCAACAAATTTTGATCGAGGATTATGACAAACCTGAATTTTCTAGTATGGAGGAAATGGAAATCAATGTCTTGAAGGGAATGACGGTAAAAAAGGAGAAATCAAAGTCTAGTGAGAATGAGGCTACAAAAACGCCTTTTGTGACAGTGAAAAAGGAGTATCCTTCAGACTCCAGTCAACAAAGAATACAAGATTATGGATTTGAGCCTAACCAAGATTCTATTGGCACCTCGCCACATGTAGGGGATCCTTATCACAGTTTACAAGACATTAAACCGTAGTTAAAGCTGACACTGTGGGAGTACATGGATCCACTAAAGGAACTAAAGGGAAAGAACCTGAGGTTATACACAATCATAATATGAGGACAAGAAGTAGAGCATTGGCTGACCACAACAAGTTTAGCACAGAGCAAGAAATGAAGAAGATTCAGGTTGAGGTCAAAACAGAGAGGGTCGATGAAAACCAAAAAGTGCATAAATTGAAGCTTCAGGTCTAGACCTTGCAACACCACAACTAGGAATTGGAGAAACTGTACTCTAGACTGCAGAAAAAGTACCAAAGACTCCATAAGAAGCACCAAAAGACTTGTTTCTTTCTAAAGGAGATAATTTGAAGGAGTACCTAAAGAAGCTACCAACACATCCAGTTATCTCCTAGTTGGCCTCCAACAACGCGCATGGACACCAGTGCTCGATACATAACTTAGTTATGTCATTCCTAGTCAGTTTTTGTCAAAGTTCAGTTCACTCCAACATATGCATCAGTCTATTTTTATTGCTAGTAGAAATTTTAGTTGTTTAAAGTTCAAGACTGTTTAAATTAAAGCACAATAAGTGGTCATTTGTGTTTGATATGAACCACTTCTTTTGTTAAGACAAGTTCGAAGTATACATTACTATACTCCAGCAGTATTTTAGTTAAGTTAATAAGTTGTTTTCCAACTAATAGTGCAGAGTTAAGCCTCAGTCCCATATGGACGAGAGCCTCTACAACTTTGATAGATATGCAATTTTTGTATGTTTTGAGGGTTCGGGTTTTGGGAAGAATATCAATACATCAGATTGGTTGAACCTATTTTATTCATGGATTAAAGCTCTCTACATGCTGAATATACTCTTGATGACAGTGTGTTTTGTCCAAATCTTCACGTGTTTTTTTTATTTTATCTTGAATGCATTTTTTGATGTGTGCAAAGTACATTTCATTTCCTTCAGCTATTGTATAACTTATCTTTACTAATATGCAACTTGTAAAACAACTAATGCTTTGGTGAAGATTTTTTTTTATTGCAACATGTGGGAGTAATTGTGTTTAGATACATGTTTAATGCCTTAAAATACCATTTTGAGACTTAAACTTCTTGTAGCATATAATTCATTGAGGTGTTTGTTGTTCCCCCTTGTTTTTACCTCTATTATCTCACTTGTCTGTCATTTGTGTGCCACTGGCCAAGGAGGACCCTCATCCATATCATTTTGCCAACCCAACCATGTTCTTGTCTTGGTAGACCAACCCTCCAACTGACCAACAAGATCAAATAATAAAAAAACCAATCATTCCAAACTTGAGGTTGTTGGAGTTACTTCACACACACCTAGGATTTATTTTTCCTAAGGTTTTTACTTGTTTATTAGTCATAATTAGTCATTATCTAGTCTCCTATATTTTAGGGGAGAATATTCCACCTGGAGAATATTCTTTTTTAGTTGACACTTTAGTTTGACTAGTTGAGTTGAGTTTAGATGTTGCATTGGTTTTGTCACCATGCAACATTGGGATCATCACCAACTAACTACTCTTTTTTCAGTTAGTTAACTGAAGACTAGTTGACTAGTTAACTCAGCTATGTGGCAGTTCACTCCCGTAATTGCCTGAGAGACTAGACTAGGTGGCAGTTTACTCTTGTAACTGTTGGTGTGTGTCCAGATCAATCTAGACCACCAATATGGCTCATTAGTTACTCATGTACACTATATCTATTGTAAATTATTCACTCTTTGAGTGTGGAATACGGTTAATGAGAAATCTTCCATTCTTTCTCTCCTTCTTCTTCCTTTTCCAATTCTCTCTGCAAATGTGTGTATTATTGTTTAGATAGATCTATTTTGTGCAGGTTCAACACATTTACATGGTATCAGAGCCGATGGACTGCTAAGAAAAAGCTACACCAAATTTTTTTTGCAGGTACAAAAGATTGAAGACAACAAAAAGATGGATTATTCGCCAGAAATACTTCTCACTCCTCATAACTATTTGGAATGGAAGCCAAAAAATCTGCTTACGCTCAGATGCAGAGGCTTGTACCAAATAACTATGGCAATGGAGGTAGAGCCCGATTCTGTCGATGAGAAAAATGATTTTCTCAATAGACAAGATATGGCCATAGGATGTATCCTCTATTTTATTTCTCCCAAAATTCTTCATCAAGTATATGATGAATCACAAGAATTCACTCCAAATGATTTATGGAGTAGATTGGAGGTTTTATTTGGGAATAAAGAAGAAGTCATGCAAAATGTTGACAAGATAGAGAATGTAGAAAAGCCACTTGAAGATAAATCATCTCAGTTTGAAGAGCCTTCTACACAAGTATTGTTAAGAACCAAACATCAATATAGCATAGAAAAACCTCAAGAAAAGTACTCAACGCCTTGAAAAAGAGATAATATCAGATAATAAGCCTCTTCGAGGGGGCAACCTCCTT